>JANCMC010021608.1:821949-947917 GCA_024363005.1 Charaxes varanes
AGCTTGTTTCGTTTCGTCAAAAAATTCCTATCGTAAATTTTTCCGTGCCAAATTCACTCGCCTCTATGAAAAAAATTCATGTTCTCAAAAAACAATTCTTCGTTTATAATACACAAAATGATACTAAAAGAAATGAATGGCAAATGTATGTTTTTAAGAATTTTTCGTTCATTGTGTCTATAATAGCCGCGACATATGTTTCGATAAATCGTTACGAAAAAACTGTACAGTTTAAAGTGCACAGTTTTATCGATACGTGTGTACGTACGTTCGTACGTTGTTGTCGATTAAACTGCTCCGTTTTTTCGCATCGGTTTAACTGTACAGTTTTTCGCAACGATTTAAAGAAGCGTCTCTAGCGGCTATAAGTCTACAAAGACTTTTTTTACTTCATGTTCCTGAAACTTGCAGTTTTTTCAATTGTTATTTTTGTGTTCATAGTTTCGAGTGTAAATGAACTGATCTGGAAGCAATTCACAGAACAAAATCAAACATTTAAAGTATGTCTGTGGATGAGACACTATATCTGAAAAACAAAATAGACGGTATGACAATTTATTCGAAATTTCGTTTATATTAATGTTTAATTATTCGTATAGTTTACTGTATGAAGTTACTATTAACAACATTACTGCATTGGTTAGAATAAAGACTTAATTCTATCTTGCTTAATGTTTTATTAGTGAAAGCACTGTCGCCTATATTACAGGTTTTAAACCTAGTCTAAGGACAATTGCCAAATTGCTCATTTATGTTAATGTATACAAATAATGTGCACTACAAGGCCCTGTAACACCTACGCTAATGTAAGAAAGTTAAAATATAAATTATTATTATTGTATTCTAAAAAACATTGCGTATTTTTTTTCCTCTTTATTGCACAATTTAAAAAAAAACAATTGTACTACTAGGTGGGCTTAATCTAAAAGCATTTTATGCCAGCTTACCGCCACGGACGTACAAGAAAAAAAAGTGCCACAATATTTTTTTCAAAAAATCTCAAATTCAAATAGACGTGTGTTGTTGTATGTTGTGTGTTTATGTGATTTATTCAAATAGACTACAAGCTCTTTTGAATACCGACAAATATTTTAAAAGCTACCACAAATTCGGGAAAGTACCGCCAACATCCTGGACTGTTGTCACCCTATTCGCCAGGAGTGACTCACAGTGACTCAGTGGTGGCGTTAGCATATTGAGATTAATGGGGTCGTGGGTTAGGTGTGTCAAGGAGAGTGGTTGCACTTTCCTTTTTGTTTCTCATTCTTAGTGCCAATGAATCCTTATCCTGTTTGATTTTTTTTATTTTAAGTGTACTCATTCAGTTGATATTTAAGCTTAAGAGGATTAATATGGCCACATTATAGGTCGTAATTTTTAATTTCCAATATACGAAGATCCTATATTATATAAGAAACGATAAGAAGAGGAAGATACTAGTGATAATTTCTAATAATATAGTAGTAAGTAATTTATGATTAAACTATATTTTTTTATGTCCTCTTTGGTGCCATAGTCTCTTTGATTTTTATTATAAGTGCCCTACTTCACCGATACGCCATGGTAATGTCGCCAACTACGTAACGAAATAATTCATATTGAAATTTAGGAGAGGTAACTCATTTGGCGAAGGTTTGGCGATGTCGCCAAATTAGAAGCGTAGCCACGATTACTACTGGCTTATTTATCTATACTAATATAAGATACGGGAACGGGAACAGAAACAGGATAATAGAATGCAGTAAATAGTAAATAACCCAACCTTTGGACAGGACAACGTCTACCGGGTTCGCTAGTCTTAATATATGTAGTCATGATACTTTACATTTGTATTAAATTGCAACTAATTCTCTCATTCAGAAATTATTGATAACACTAAAAATAAAATGCTAGACTCGGTAGACCATATTTAATAGAATTTTCAAAGAAACCGACCTATAAGAAAATAAAATTTTCTTAAATAATAATTTCTTCTACACTATCCTCATTTTTTAAAGTCAGTTAACGACTGCTACCGTTTTTTATAAGCTACTAATAGTTTATTCGTTCAATCGATTCGAATTTATACAAGATATTCATCAACGTTTATTTAAACAAGGATAAAAAAACGGAATCACCAGTGCAACGCATGTCACGATGAATCAGGGAGATAGAGCCAAAATATGGCCCACAAAACGCTATCGCGCGGATCTCATATCGTAAAGTATGTATGTATGAGACCTTATTTCTCATGGTCACTTGAGAGCGACAGATCTTAAGCATTTCTTTTTTTTTAATACACCTGCTATTCCGAGGAAAAGGAAAGGAGATTAGGTTACTACAAAAAAAAACCGTTGTAATCAAACAAAAACATTGAACTCAATGCAAATTAGTCGCGAACTTGTACTTGTACATAATTCACGAATGTTATATTTGATCTTTATTATACTAAATGTAGTGAAAAAACCTTCTATTTATAAAATTCATTTTTTCTTACATTGGTTTTTTTTTGTATTGGATGTTAAGGAAATGTCACAAAAATTAAACCCGTATAAAAATCCATCGCACAATTTTGGCTTTACCAAAATATTTAGAAGGGATACATTTTCGCCTCAGCCATAAAAGGTCACTTAAGGGCTGCACCAAAAAATGGTGAAAATAGCGTGATGCAATTACTTGTGACACGCGACATTTGCTGAGCTGCTTTACCTTTTCCGTACTAAATACTTTCACTTTTTATAAAGAAATTATTTTGTCATAAGCGATCGAGTTTGGAAAGAATGACAGCGATGTGAGCTTTCGGAAGGGAAACTTTCGCATCATATTATCTGGAGCTTTCTCCGATATACCACTTACTAATACGACATATATTTAAAAAGAGATGTATGGAAGATGATAGACAAATAAAAAAGCGAAGCAAAGGCAGGCCTACTCCCAGCCGTGGGCTATTGAAAATTCATCCATTTGACAACGAGGTGTTTAAAGTTATTTAAATGAAGTAAAGACAAGTTTTCCTCCGAAACGGCTGTACCGATTTCGATGAGACTTTCACTGGCAGTTAGCTGATTTATTAGACATAGACTACTTTATTTTTAGGAATATAATTAGGCTTGCGTACAAAAAAATTAAAATCCTCAAAAATTTATAATATCACTAAATCTCACGGATGGAGTCAAGGGGTACAGCTAGTTTATAGAACAAAGTAAATCAGGTCTATTGTTTTTATTGTTAATAAACAGAACAAACCTACAAAAAACATATTTTCACAATTTTTATCTATCTGTTTGTTAAGCTAATCTCTGGTCAAAAACAAGTTTTTTTTAATTTTATTTATCTTTCTAGGGTTGGTTTATTATTTGACAATTTATCTGATGCACGAACCCGTCTTATAATCCCTATTGTTAACAGGGTTTAGGTTTTTAAATTATGACCGAATGTCTATTATATATTTGTATTAGTGCACAAATACATTTGTATTGTAAATTGTTAGTGTTATTTATGTTTTACTCTGTATAATTGTTTGTAATCTACTTGTAACGCTGTTGGATTACCAATAAATCGATAAATAAATAAATAAACCTCTTTTGATAGTAGTTCTAATAAAAATGCAAAGGTTATGTCAGTGCGTGATATAATAATCAAATACATTATAATGATCAACAGGATACGACCCGGGAGATTAATAATCAGGTATAGAGCCTAGAATCGCAAAGGTTTCTAAGTTGTGGTAGCCCTTTTGCTGATCTGAAAGTTATCGATGCCCGAACTTGGGGTAACTGACCATAGCAAGTAGTACATATACTACATCCTATTATCCTATAACATTATTTCCTGTTCCCGTACATATCCCTGATTGCGTTCCATTTCCTTTTCGCTTTGCCATTCCTTTTTCATTATACAAACCTTGTCTAACAAAAACGAACACAACAAAAAATAAATTATCCAATTTGATGCAGTTATGCACGTGCATACATTGCAATGACTCATTTTCATTTGCGACTATAAATTGAGATGTAAGCTATCCTATCTTTCAAGTTGGATCAAACTGCATAGAGTGTGCAAATTTGATTAGAATAGGTCGAGTAGTCTAGGAGTCCATCGCGGACAAACAACGTGACGTGTAAATTATATAATATATTACGATAATGTGAGATGTGAGCTATCCTATCTTTCAAGTTGGATCAAACTGCACAGGGTGTGCAAATTTGATTAGAATAGGTCGAGTAGTCTAGGAGTCCATCGCGGACAAACAACGTGACGTGTAAATTATATACAAAGGATTCATACCCTACAATCCTGGCATGTATATACATAATTATGTAGGTAGAGTGCGTTCAGTCTAAAAACGCACGCCCTTCACACTCGGTAAACCCCTAAAACGCAGCTAGACGCTTTCTGGATTGCAGTGCGTGGTTGACTTTCACTTTACAATAAAATCACTGCACACACTCCACAAGCAAGTGTTGCAAATAATGTTTAATTTCACATTTTAAAATAATGGATTCTAGGGGTGGGCGTGCATTTTTTGACTGGACGCAATCTAACTGAATCTCGCCGAGAAAAGAGTTTCTAGCACGCGGCACTGCCTTAAGAATTAAGAATTTCAAAAAGTGATCACGATCTCAGCGCTTTATTAATAAAAGCCAAAAGTAAAAAGAATATTTAAAGAAATATTTTGAAGTATTGTATTACCTAATAAGGTTATTTACCAAATTTAAAAATTCTATTTTTCTTATTCCGAACGTTATCTACCGTTTTATTCGCGCAGAGACAAGGTTAACGTTTAAGGCAGTAATGTTATCATTAATCACTTGAAAACTAATCACAAACACGTTTTTTCTGCTTGCTTAGAACCAAAATAGTGCAGTAATGGTGTATGAAATTTCAGCACTGAACTGTTTTTCATTAAAGGCTGAAAACCGAAACGAAGAACAAATGCCGCGCATTATATACTGTTTATTGTAAAACTTTAATACCACATATTTAGCAAGGAATGTTTAAAAAGATAGAAATATACAGCGACGTAGTTGAAAGAAAAGTAGACTTTGTTGAAGTAATTAATAGACTCGTGTTAATTTATGTGTAGGCATTAATGACTCACTTTCCGCTCGGTGTAATAATCTACTATATCACTTGTAGTAAACAATAGAGGTTTTTAGTTTCCCATAATGTGCAGGATACCTTGCACAATAGAAACCACTAATTGGTGTCGGAAATAGCTCTGAGATCATCATGGCTGCGACGTTCACAGACATTTAGAATTCATTATAAGTGCGTCACTTCGTCATTAAAGGTCGTCAAGACTTGAAATTTTCCATGTTGATAGAACATGCTAAAAACTCATTAGGAAAATTATTCTGAACGAAATGGGACAACAGCTTTTCAAGTTTTTTAACAAATAACGTTTATAGCGTATCAGACACGGTACCCTTCTATATAAGCGTGACTTGACACGTTTTTGGCCATTTTATTTAAAGTTACCCATTCTTTCTGTTAAAATTATGCAATTTAATTCTAAAAATCTACCATGGTATTCGGTATAATATATAAATAACATTGTCATAATTTGTAGATAAGCCTGAATAAAATTATAAGAAATAAATATAATCTTGTACAATTTATAATACAGCAATTCCTTGCTTTCAAATATACTTAAAGAACGGAACATTATTTAAGTTGTTTATTTGTGAAATGATTTTGAACGAATAAACTGAGTAGCCACTCAAATTAAACTGAAATGATTATTTTAAAAGCCAACAACAGTATCAAAGTGGCAATAAATTTAATTAACAAATTGTAATTAATAAATTTCAGGTCAAAATTTTCATACACATAAAGCTATAGGCGTAGCAGAGTTCACAGAAGAATCAATAATGAAACTTAATAATAAACCACATAATCTATAATTATTACGCGAAGAAAAAACTTTTGTTACAATTTCACGAAAATTGCGCGGACGGGGGAGTATGAAATTTGGCAATTATAGTTTATACAAAAGAGAGTGAGCAATTGCAAAAATTTTAATAAAATATGCATTATAAATATATTGAATTATTAAGATAAAACTTCAAGCATGCCAATGCCAAACAATTTACACACACATGTGTATACATTTTATTATATAATGGTGTCAAAGCATAGTCATGACGAATGTATGTATATTAATGATCGAATATAACAAGATTGTGTACGAGAATTAGCAGTTTGAATTGCATATAAGCATGTACGTAAACGTAAAGATTCGTGGGCAGATTTCAATGTGTCAACAATCTCTATTTATACAGTTATTTCATTCATTGTCAGTCCTTGATAACCCACTGCTTATTTATTCTCCGAACCGTCGTGTACGTAGCGAACCTGTGATAATAAATTTGTCATTTTTAATTAAACTAGCCGTTTCTCGCGACTCCGTTGGCGTAGAATTAATGTCGAGTGGATCTGTGATCGAAAATTAAGTTTAATTGATATTTTAGAAAAGTAGGATAAGTTGAAATGTCTTTATAATATAATTGCAAAATTTCTCTATTTATAGTCCCCGAACAAAAAGTAGGTTTTCGATATATCATGTTAGGTTATCTTTTTTGTATATAAATATGATATGTATAGATATAGACAGTTATTCAGAAATCAGGAAATATAATGATATGCAAAAAAAATCTTAAAAATCCTGTCCTGTAAAATTTAAAAATGAGGTGTTGTGATATATGGATTTTTAACAAGCCCTGAAAAAGACCGGGTTTTCAATGGACTTAGGCCAACTGATTCCGCCCTCAAATTCAATTAACAAGAATTGTTCCTAAATAAGGGATGGCTGATAATAAATTAGTAATTACTGTTGCTCCTTACATTCTATATCTGAGGTAACCTGCAGCTCCCGTTATAGGGACTATCAAGGGACATCCTTGAAAAGTAAAGTTGAAGAATGTCATTCGCAGGTCTAGATTAAATTTTATAATCCCTAAAAGGATATCACATAATTTCTAAGAACAGAATCAATGCGACAAATAGAGACGAATGCCTACCTGCAGCAGGATGGATGTGATGGGTTTTTGTGACTTAGAAATGCGGTCGCTTGAGCTAATGATCGCTGTTTTTCTAACGCTGATAATAGAATTTCTTGTGGCACAAAATAACTGGTTCAATACTATTTCCAGGCTTGACAAATCTGACAATTGTGGACACAGAATGAGATGTAAAAAAAAAATAACAAATTTTCGAATATAATGCAAGTGGAATCACTAATCTAGTTTCTTCTAGTAAAACTCAGTTTCTTTTAACTAGCACAGGAATAAGGGTCCTAACTCAATTGTACCAAATGTAACAGTTTCTTAAAAATAAATAAATAAATAAATCAGGCGTTTTCTATTCCCGGATTCTAATAAGTTTTTAACAGGTACTTAGCAGTAAATGTATAACCTTATATACGAGATCATTAGTTGGCGTGGGCTTCGAAAGACTAGTTAGCTTAATTAACCCTGAGTAACCTATATCAAAGTAATAGAGTGACTTATATATCTATTATAGGCTTCAAATACGTATAGCCAGGGTTTTTCCTGGGAGCATGCGAGAGCAAATAGTGCCCCCAACAAATTTAATATAATAAAAAATTGCTATAAAACTGAAAAAAATAATGAAATAATTTTAAAATTAAAAGTTCGCGTAGAACACTGTTCATTCGGTTGAAGCTACACTTCATTTTAAACTTTACTTACACAGTTATGACTATACAAAAAAATATAGTCTTAACTTACGAAGATCAACATGCCTCCAAGAAAAAGTGACAAAAAAGTCAGCCCATAAGTGTATCCGTACATATACATATATATACATAAACATAGATATTTTCAGGTTAAGCTTTAACGACAAATTTTAGCCTAATAAACTTCCACTCATGCCTGCTGTCGACCTGCTAAAAGGAATTTCTCATTAACTGAAACGAAAGATAATACACTGGCTGCAAACATATATTCATTGTTAGACGAAAACTATTAAAGCGCGCGTAAAAGGTATGATTGCTGAAGGAAATGCTCAAAGTTCTCAACAATTACTGGAGAAGTCATTTACTTCTAACTATAAAGAATAATTACCCGTTAAGATACCTTCAGTAAAACCAATCATCACAATAATAGACTAAGATACTGGCACGAATCGTGAGCAGCAATAATGTGGATTCATATAGCGAAATACAGGGTATTGGCATGCTCTAAATACAGCTTTATTTTAGTATGAAATTATTTTTTTACTATTCTGAACTCTCAAGTCTTTTCTATTTTTTTCCTTATTCAAGTAATTCTTCATTGCCCCTTTACTGTTTTCACTACACACGACATGTGCTATTATGACACGATTGATTCTAATTACATACTGCTTAGAAAATATGCTACCACGAGTTGTGAGGCAGGAGTTGTGAGGCATGAGCCGTGAAGGACGAGTCGTGAGGCATACATAAATCATGAGGCACGAGTCGTGAGGTGAGTGAGTCATTTTTATTTTGAAAAATCAGTTAATCATTGTTCCCACGGATCATGGGTATATTATGCTAGGCATGTTTTTCAAGAGGTTTGCATGTAAACGATCACAGTAAACCTGATCGATCACAAATTGCACATGCTTTTTATAGGTCTGGTTTTATAAGTATGGTTAAGTCATGATATTACAGACTTACCAGTTTTAGCTTTCGGTCTCGCATGCATCAGTATTTGTAATAATGTATTATAAAAAATGACTCAATCAAATAAAAAATTTAAGACAAGAAGAAACATTAAAATGACGTGCTTAAAAATCGCCATTGAATTCAGACAAGGTAGCCAAAAAAGGTATTTTATGGTGATAGACGGGTGACATAATCTAGCACTGGTTTTCAAAAAAGTTCTGACCTCCTCAGTATTTCAAAACTGTGGGTCCCGATTAATGTCATTGCACGATATTAGTCGTAAGATTGTGGGGGTTCATGGGATGAGATCAGACCGCAATCGGTCATCTTAACTCGCCTCACAGCCACATTCTCTGTAATTTAAGAAGATGAGTATACCCCGTTGTAGTGTATGGATAATAGAGGGTAGTTGTTCATAAGAGTATAAATACGGAAACGCGGCACTCGTGGTACGCCCGTTGACTTGGTAACAACTATCTAAGTTCATTGAATGTGAATACTCGGTGTGAATACGACCCGTGCATAAACAAGTGTAGCGAGTAATAATTATGATAAATATTATTAATGTAATCCCACTGGATACCACACGTAAAAAGGGTCTTACATTACAAGTCTTAATGAAAAGCAAAAACAAAAGAATATACTTTGAAGGGAATGCAGGGCCGGATTATCCATAAGGCAATTTTTATATTCCCTCAGAGTATTATTGCTTTTTATCGACGCATGTTGTTAGTTGATGAAATAATTCACACATGGTAAAATTGAGCTTTATTTTATGATATAGGTAAGGTAAGAATTCGGAACGGCGGTCGGCTGATTACAATGCATTTCCAAGGCGCCCTGATAGCGTTAATCCGGCCCTGAGGGAGGGTGTAATGGAGGTGTTAGTTTCGCACGCGTATCGTACAAAAACTACTTAATTGTAGTTTAATAGCTATATTATGCAGTCGTATACACAGACGTCGAATAGAGGCGTGTAAAAACGATAACGAGTTATAAATAATACAAAAACCAACTGATTATTATCGTATTTACACACACATAAATAAATTTAGTGTTTGTTTGTAACGTTAAAATATTTTACTAATAGGCTAGTTGACTATTTTTCAGAAACTTGTTAATATTATGCCTTGTAGTCAGCAAAACCTAAAATATTAATATTTCGGCGAAAAACAAACTTACACCGGGTTAATTTTCCGTTCTTATAAATCCGCATAAATTTTAGCGCCAAAAGGCTCTGACTATCATGGCGTCTTGTATGACGTAACGACATGCTAAACAAACAGCTGTACTTGAGTGTGATTGGAGCATACGTTAGCAGCGACGCTTTGTTTGACACGCAGTGACGTCACGCGCTCAAATTAATATTTGTAGTTTTTTTTTTCAATATTAAAAAATCTAACATATTTTATTGATTCCACTTGAGTTACGAAATATTTAAACCTCTGTTAGCTATATGGAACAAAAGTTATACAAATCTATAACAAAAATGCATATTAAAAATTTTTTGTCCATCTGTGTGTCGGTCTGTCTGTCTGTCTGTTTGTTTATGATAATCTCCAGAACGGCTCGACCGATATCGACTGGATTTTCACTGGCAGATATTAATTAAAAGGAGTAACATAGTCTACTTTACTTTATAAAATATATACAAAAAAATTAGGGTTCCGCATGAAAATGTAAAACCCTAAACTTTAACAAAATCACGCGGATAAAGTCGCGGGGTTCTCTTAGTAGATAAATAAAATTTTAGTGTCTCTCTGTTTGTAACGCCTATGGAAAATTACTTTATTAATATGAATGTATATAAACATTATCAATTAAAAAAAAACACATTTTGCTGTATCTTAGTAAGCAGGTGGTCTTAGAAATGCATGGACTAACTTTGACCTGGCTCTCACATGTATGTAGCGTATGTTATAAGAAATAGCGTACTAGGCTACTTAAATTTTGGGTTCTGCACAGAACTCTTGAAATGGAACAAAATCACTAAATCCAACGCGGACGTAGACGCGGGAAGCAACCGGTTAAATAAAATTATGCTGCACCGTGCTGCAACCTTCCTTTTCTATAAGCTTCATATTTTTAAAATTCATAGTTCCTTATTCGACTAATAAAGCATTTAACTAATAAAACACTTAATAAACCCACCGCCGTTGGGATATTTTCGCACCCACTCCTAATACAAGCTTTTAATTTAATAACCCAGTACTTGCCAAGACGCAATAGCCTACTGGTTTGAACCATATAAAATTATAACTAATGCATTAATGTAAATCTTTTTGCACTGTTAAAATAAAATTAGACAAACCAAAGAACGTTACTAAACCCGACTATCATTTCGTCGTCACGCTGTGATTTGTCAAAGAGTACAATAAATAAACAGATGAGTCAATGCAATTAGCGTTTAAAGTATATTTGTTTTAACGTGCTTAATGTTTTGTATTCAATTTTATAAAGAAATTAACACATCTACTCTGGTTGAATAACATTCCTATTTTAAATAACTTAATACACAACTTTTTAAATAAAAATATTTAAGAAAAAAAAATAGTCACAATGCTCTTTCTTATAAGCCAACCCAATACATCCATCTTCATAGCAAGTCGTAAACCATGCGTACAAATCCGGTCGCATAAATCATTTTGCACTCGTTGAAATCCGTATCCTTGTAAGCAACGTAAATAAAGGAGATATAATATCATACAAATGACATAATATCGAGTCCGACATTACTGACAAAAATATACAATATTTCCTTTATAACAAAAAGAACAAAAAATTTCTTTTCGTCTGTATTTGACATCCAAAAGACTTTATTGGTAATGGATTCAAAGAGATCCCTTTGTTTTTGCACTCGTATGGATATGTCATTAGTTTGGTGATACAAAGTAGTTTGTTCAGTACAATAGGTATTTCTATGTGTGTATGGCAAGTTGGAAGAAACGTTATACGATGTACGACCGCATACATTGCTTTGAATTTGTATCAAATCGACTGTAGTCAACCAAGAAAGCGCTTTATCATTTTGGATGGTAGCTCCTACTTAAGAAATTTTGTTAGAAAGTAATGTAATGCATAACAAGCAAAAATGAGCCTTTTTACTAATTGATATGCAAACTACTTTCGACCTTAGCGTGGCATACCAATTTCATGGTCGACTATACAAGACTTCTGCGTTTTCTGAATACCAAAGACGCTGCACCGTTGCATTTGTCATTGGAAATATTTCGAAATGAAATTATACTAAAAGTTGTAATTGCAGCTCTTCAAGTATTCAGTTCATCTTTATATATAAAAATCGATTGTACAAGTCTTTGTCACCGTATTCCTCCTAATCTGAATTCAGAATGAAATTTTTTTCTATATGTTAGAGGGTTCGTAGATGGTTTGAAAAGACAATTGGACCCGGTACGCGGTGCTAATGTCGGTATGTAATCTAAATTAGGTATGATTCTGGCTATAACTCAAAAACTTCATTGCCTTTTTTCCCCCTGTCTTTGTTTTATTATTTTTGTTTTATTCGCATTATTTCTGGGAAGCTTCAAGAAAAAAGAAAAACTCAAAATAATATTTAAAAAGTATTAAGATGCAAAGCTAGTGGCATCTTTAGGATACGTCTAATAAATGGCGTGAATACTGGACCTTTTTTCTGACCGTACACCAGGCACGACGTCAGTAAGGTCCGATGTGATATATTTAATTAATAATAAAAAGTGACCAAAAGCTTGTCAAGACACTTTTATATAAAAAGGTTGCGTATCTAATACGCGATAAAGGTATTTGTTAAATAACTTCAAAATTTGTATTACAATTTCGTTTATATTAATTTTCGTAATGAGTTTTAGAGTGCTCTATCAACATGGAAAATTTCAAGTCTCTACATCTAATAGTTTGGAACTGAACCACCTTGCGGGCGGATTGAGGGACGGCCAGTCAAACGGACGGACGGACGGAGCTGAACTATAATGGTTCCTTGCACGACTACGGAACCCTAAAATAATAATAAAAACCTACTAATAATTAAAAACTTTAAAAATACAATATCTACAACCCATTTTACACATTTATAAACAGCATTTTAAATCTCTATTTTTTTTTTTATAATTGGTTTCCGCGGCAAAAACCATTGTGTTTTCATCTATTAAAGTCAACTTGAAGACGTACTGTATATTTTATCAGGTCTATGTTTGCTCACAAACGGTGGTGAAAGGACCAATTTGGGTGTTAAGACCTGGGTCTGTGGATCAAACCATCACAGGATAAATGAAAAACTTCTAATAATATTCACAAAAAGGACTTCAAATTGTCAGAACTGGACCCAATTGAAATGGGACCTCACAGGAAGCGCCATCTCTCAAATTAATAAATTTTAAGTAAAAAAAAACATGTTTTTAAAAGCTTTCATTTCTGTAAATACTACTTAATACAAAGTTCTCGTCAAGACAAATCAAACGAGCCCAAACTCAATGTGGTTATATCGTTTGATAACGGAGTTCCTCTCGCCTCCTTCCAGGTCTATCATCATGTCAGTTCCATGTCATCATAATATTGCATTGTCATCCGATATACATATGTGTAGAAAATTTTAGCTTAATCGGTTTAAGACATCTGCTCCAAAATTGAGTTCTTAGATTCCACCCGAACAAACATACGTTGCAAATTAAATAAAAGCATTTAAAAAAGAATGGTCAAATTCGGTACACCCAGTCGAAACGTCAACATTTTGTTGACGATTGCTTCCCAATGTTGACGATACATTGCGCGCTCAAGAATGGGATGAGGATGGCAATATTCGTAACCATTTCCGAGATGAATGATTTTTTGTGATTTTATGTAGGACATTAAAAGCCTTACTACAAAGTTTGCGGTACGATTTCTTTTACAGCCTGTATGAAGTTGGAGAGTTTATTTGTTTGTATACTTGAAAGCGCTAATCTCAGGAACTACTAGTCTGATTTGAAAAATTATTTCAGTGTTAGATACCCCGTTAACCGAGGCTTAAATATCGTCACGCTAAAATTGAATCCATTTTTTTTACCTGATTTTACGCGGATAAAGTCGTGGGTACAGCTAGTGTTTTATGTAAAGGATGGCTTTAAAGATTTCCGTTTACAATTTCATTTGCGGGGGTGCAGTCTTTAATAACTGATCTATATTCTTAATAGATTTTTTTTTTATGTTACAAGGGGGCAAACGAGCAGGCAGCAGGCACCGAAGTGCCTACCGGTCTTTTGTTATGTTACAAGTTTTTGTCTTGTTACTTGTTTACTGTGGTTTACGATGTACTTGTAATATTGAGAACAATAAAGCTTTTATTATTATTATTATTAATATATATAATATCTGTAACAAAAACAAAATTTTTCGTTCCGAGTTAAACTTCGAACGGCTGGGCCGATTTCGACGGTTCTTTCACTAGCAGATAGATGATGTTAAAAGAAGTAACATAGGCTACTTTACGTTCAGAAAAATAATTCGGGTTATGCACAAAAAAATAAAAAACCCTCAAAATGTAACAAAATCACTGAAATCACGCGAGGTCGCGGGATACAGCCTAGTCTCATAGATAATTTTCAAATATACGTCTATATAATTTTTACTTTTATTTTGTTGATAGAAATACTTAAACCACACTGAAACCCCATAGTAATCTACCAAATTGCGTTCTAAGGTCGTTGGTTCAATAATCACCACCATGGAAATTGTATTGAACTTGAAAACCATGAAAGGTGTTTGAATGGGCTCGGTGTACTCTACAAAAGTTTAAAGTTACTCTAAGTTCATTTTGTGGTTATTAAATTAAACTTCCATGATCTATGACTACAATTTTCCATGTTAAACTTACATTTTGTGTATATAAAAGGGGCTAATTTAAGTCTGCTAACTATTTAGTACGTAATAATGACGTCTGACATGTTAAAAAGACTCATAACACTGTCATTTTGTTAGGTAATATGATAAAATTTAAAGAGAAATAGAGTAGCCCGATGTCGCTTTAGCAATGTCGACTGCCAAACTGGGAAGATACCATAACGAAGGTTCTCCACACCCGAGTCTTTTATTTTAAAGTAGAGAGCTAAAGGAGGTCGTAGCTTAATCAAGGGCATTTGATTCAATCGCTAGGTTAAGCAGTTCTTACTGCGGTCAGGTGATAGATGGGTGACCCATTGTAACACTAATTTTCAAACATCCAAACCCCTACGTATTTCAGAAGGCACGTAAAACAGTGGGTCCTGATTGATAATAGTTGTAAGATTATTATAAACATTTATGCCGGCCCTTAAAAAAACTTAACCAACTTTACTTAACCAAGGCAAGATTTCTCGAGTGATATTTTGTCATCCAGACTTTGTTTAAAGCCTGTAAAAAACTCATTAGTTTTAAAAATCAACGTGTAATAAGATTCTAGAAGCACCCAGAGTTAACCAAGACTTTTCACCTACCTTTACGAAGAGAAAAGAAACGGCTACGATTTTGATCGATCTATCACTGGCAAACAGATGAGGGATAAGAAGTAACATAGATTAATGTAAGTTTAGTAATAAAAAATAAGTTTTTAAAGTAAAGCCAATTAGAAACCTCGAAATTCACCAAAATCATTAACGAGACACGAATATCATAGAAAAAACGCTATTTTAATAAATTATTTTTAAATAAAAAGAAAACCGCCTTCCAAAACAAAAAGGCGAGGCGAACTAAAAAGCATAAAATAAATAGTACTTTCATACGATTTAGTAGACACTTACTGATGTGCTGAAGTCGGTACCAATGTATAGTTGCCCATAGTAAATACTAGGATAAGCTGCCAGCGGCCCCATCACCTTGCTCTTGGCCTGCCTCAGCTGCTGGCACATCTCGTGTATGATCTCGTCCTTGAACTGTTCGCGCAGCGCCTCCACGCGGCACTGCTCGTGCAGCGCGGCGCACACGCGCTGCATGGCGTACACCTCCTCGCGCAGCGCCACGTTGACGCGCCGCAACGAGCGCACGTTGGCGCCCCAAGGCTGTGCGAGGCAAAAACTACGCTAACTCAAATCTATGCTATTATTATAAAGAAGAAAGATATTATTGTTTGTTTGCATTGAATAGACTCTACTACTATTAATAATTCTTCTTCCATGAGAATCCTACATTATCCCCGATGAACATAGGGCAAACCAGGGCAATGACGAAAACGTACTCTTATGTCACAGAGGTTTGAGGAGGTTTGAGGAGGTCGTGGCCTAATCAGTGATCGGCATTTGAGTCGATCACTAAGTTAAGTTGCTCTGGCTGCAACCGGGTATATCTATATTTATATATTAAAGCTGAAGAGTTTGTTTGTTTGCTTGAACGCGGTTATCTCAGCAAGTACTGGTCCGGATTGAAAAATTCTTTCAGTGTTAAATAGCCCATTTATCTAATTTTTCTTACCTATTTTAGATGGATGAAGTCGCGGGCACAGCTAGTATAACATATTCATGATACGACTCAACTTTTTCTTGAACAAATATGTATTTGGATATTTACATTTCACCCCGCGACTTCGTCCTCGTGAATTCAGTGATTTTCTTAATTTTGAGGGTACTATTATTCGAAACCCTAAATTCATTTCTAAAGTAGCCTAAGTTAATCATTTTTTTTTTATTAATCCTTGCAACATCAGCTATCTGCCTGTGAAAGTTTTGTCGAAATCGGTCCAGCCGTTTCGTGGTTTACCCGGACCATTTAGACAGACAGACAGACCAATAGACAAACACAAAAAAAAATTAACTTAAGTGCATTTATAAGTAAAACTAAGCAGTTTAATAATGTTAAATATATATTTGTTTTAGGGTACCTTCTGATGAAAAATCAAGTCGTAATATTAACAAGCTATATACTGTATAAGTTAAAAATAGTAATTATATAAAATTATTATGATTAAAAACAAAATAGTAAAACGATTAGTTGTGAAAACAACCTTGTAACCATGTAAATAAAGGTGTTTTTCTTACCTTGAATGTTTCGGTAATCAGCTACGAAGAAAAGCTGACTCTGAATACACCTTTCTTTAACCACAGTAACTATAACACTTATCAAAGAAGATCGTCCTCAGTAAACAGTTAATACAGATTTAAATGTTCTCGAAACGTATTGAAAAGCAGCATCGAACCAAAAAAAGTAAAGTTCAACATTCGCCGTGGAATGCTTGCATTTCAACCCGCCGAAGTCTCAATCGGCTAAGATTATTGTATATATAACATAAAATAAAACTGATTCGAAATCCCACTACACAAATTAAACTATTTTAGTTAAACAAAAACACTCAACACTAAGTTCAGAAAGTTTTCATTTCATCGTTTGTCTGTCACTTTACGTTGCGCGCCATCGAAACAACCGTCCTCTTTCGTAGTTTAAACCAATATGGCCGCACAACGAACGAAATGATTTGCCTGAAGGCAAGCCGAGATTGCTTGAGTGAGTGGAAAGCATTCGTTCTGAATATGAATGGTTCTATCAAAACAATATAATTTTTAAATTATATCTTAAAGTTATAGTCATAAGGTTTATATTGAATTGTTATACTATAAATCATTCTCCAATCTTATGCATATAACGCATAAAAGAGAGTATTGTGTTTACAAATCGTGCATTTGACCTTTGACCAGCTATTCAAGTTTAAGAAATCCTATTGAACAAAGAATAGTTTGATGTATTGTTTAATATAGTTTTTCACTGTTTCAAATTAACTTTGTACAATTGATGAAAATATAAATGTATTCAAATTTATTTGGTCATCTATATAAATAAAAATGAATACTGCAAAGCATAAAAATCGAGAACGTCTCGACCAATTTTTTTATCGTATGTTCCTTAAGGAGCACGGAAAGTATATTATAAGTATATATAAAGTGAAAAAATACAAAATTGCGTCAGAACGAAGTCTGTTCGGACAGATAGTTATTAAAAAAAAAATGTATATACCGTATTTCTTGTCTATGCATTAAATTATTAATACATAAATACTTTTCATACTGTTGTCAAAAATAAAAATTCTGAGTGACGTGAATGTAATATGTATCTTTCATTTGACAAATTCCAAATCAACCAACAAATGCATTAATATCAAAATATTATTTTATTTCCGTTGTTTTATAAATTATGAGTTAAGAAGTAAAGGTTTGAATATATAAACCATGGCGTTAGATTTGGTCAGCATTGCGCAACCACATTACATTCCTGGGTATGTAGTCAAATCGTATCATAGCAATTATTTGAGCGCCGTATGCTCATTTTAAGTGATTCCTCTTCTTAAGGTATTCGCTTATTTAAGCCGTTATACCGTTTGGCATCCACATGGCAATAAGTTGCTATTTCAATGTAAACTGGGAGTCGTGTGGGGTAAAGCAGATTTTGCACTAAAATGAGTTGCAACTTTGAACGAATCAGTGGCTCATTTGTTCGTATAGTTGTAAATTAATTATTTTTTACCCAATTTTAGGCCGACATTGCCGACCGTCTTTGATCAAAAATGATACTATTTATGACCATAGTTTTTATGTCGAAACCCGAAACCACATGATTTCTATGGCCTGATTTAGGAGAATTTTTAGCGTTTACTATTTTTATGCGAGGTTTTTTTAGTGTTAAGGTGAATCTCATGTTTGTAGATTGACTGTTATTTTAATTAATTGGGAGGTCCTCTTCTATGAATATAAGATCTGGTCTGAAAATGGTCTTCTCTTATAGTATAATAAAAGTAAACAACATTAGCACTCCGGGAGTGCCTAGAGAAGTGAAAACAAAAATTTTTCAAAAAGCGGTGTCGGTAGCTGTAGCTGTCTCCTAGTCTGTGGTGTTTTCCCACGTGAACAATGCCCAGCGCGCTTAGAGAAGCTGTCACATTAAAAAAAAAAGAAAATTCTCATATCACAGTGCAATTAAATATAACTTATTGAAAGCGTTCGGTGACGATGTTGCGTTATTCAATAGTTTTTTCACATCTCAAGAAATGGACAACGTGTCTAAAGAGATCACCAGTCAGTTCACTCCAAAAATGATTTATATTAAGATGCTAACATTTATATTCAACCAACCCTTTATGACAATAGCCTCGACTACATCTGACAATGACAAATACCAACTGATGTTAAAGCGATGAAGAAATCAAAAAGAGAAAATGTCCATGAAACTTGCGGGGCATTTATTTTCGGATTTGCGACGTCTGCGACATCGTGACAGCACCATATATCACATTCGATGTCCTCTTAGTTATTGCGTAAGGGACGCGTTGCTCAATCCTTTTAAGACGCCTTATGAGCACGAACCTTAATTAATCTCTGTGGGATTCAATAATAAAGGAATAGATGTCAGATGAAACATGTCCGTACATTGATTTACAAACATAAAAGCCATGTTTCTTTAAGTTACTTTTAGCTCTTTCGTTTGTAATAATATACCGGAGCCATTCATAGCTCAAAGTGTTTCTACATTTTTGACCTTAAAGTCTACAAAGTTCTAAAAAACTTTGTAAAGTTACATAAAGTCCCCAGCCGCAATCATTCAAATGTAGCTATGTCTGTATATCGACTCAAGGTTCTACATTCTAAGCTAATATTCGTTATTTCTATATAATAACTAACAGAATAATTTGCTCTTTTGTTTTCGCTGTGTTATAAAGATTTGCTGGAAGAGATAGACCGGCTATATAAATATTTTCTTTTAATTCATGTCGTCAACCGACTTTAAAAAGGGAGGAGTTTCATAATTCGACCGTTTTTTGTGTATGTTAACTCAGAACTTTCGACTAGATGAACCGACTTTGATGATTCTTTTTTTTTATTTGACAGCTGGTGCTTCCTGCGCGGTCACATTTAATTTGGTCCAAGTCTTACAATTTGAAGTCGGTTTTTTTTTCAAAGAAAGATTGTTTAAGTGTAGTTTCTGCTCCTTGTGAACGATAAAGTTATCAATTCATCAATCAATCAATCAATTGATTAACAAACACTAATTGGATCAGTCTATCGTGATTTTATAGCGCACAGTTGTCGTTGCAAAGAGAATACTGCACAAAACACTGTAATATTAAAATTGTATAATGAAATTACGCGACGCAGGTCAGCGTGTATTTATTTTAATTGGTGAAGTATCTGTATGCGGTAATTACAGGATGCGGAATGCTGTCCGTAGCGTCGTGAAAGTTTTGGACGATATCTTGACCTTTAGATTTGCCACATACATAGCAATACGCAATGCAAAATACTTATTATTTACTACTAGCGTTTCGGAGATAGTAAAATGTGATTATACCACGCAAAGTGGTACCTGCAGTTTTCTATGAAAAACTAAACTTTAACTTAAGGAATAACGACACTAGTAGGCAATTGATTTTTAATAAATATCAAGATGTAGTCGCCGCTACCTAATGAGATGGCAATGATGTCGAGTGGGAAAAGGTTACACCAAAGCAAACTAGATGGCGCTGTACGTATGACAACGACCGCAGTACAAACGCTGAAAATTTCCATACAAAACAACTCACGCTAGCGAAGTTTCGCGATTACTATATATAGATCTTCCGACGAATAAATGTCGGCGAAGCGCGGCCGCACTTTGAAACCTCACCTAGCCTGAACTGAACATCTTTCTTCGAAGTAGTTTGATCATATCGACCTTCGTTTCTTCCTTTCATTCGCCGCCGAAAACCTTCCACCTCCTCTGAATGTCAACGTGAAGAAATTCAAGCAAGCGCGGGTAAACGGCGGGAGTAACTATGACTCTCTTAAGGTAGCCTTTATATTTAGGTTAGTTTTGTTTGTTTACGTATTAATTTAGGCAGCACGTGTTCGACTAACGAACGTTCAAAAACGACCCGGTCAACTTTTGCATTAGCAATAAATTCATATTTGAATTTTTTTGCTTGTGTATCCATAGTTTTGAATACAAATATATGTATTTTTATAATTTCTAGTTTTGCCTAATTTATGACAGTTTTTCAATGTTCATTGATTTTGTCAATGATATTATATATCTTGTAAAACGTCCTCTTTTAGATTCCAGTAAGAAACAAATCAAAAACAGCTAAATTTATATTATATTATTGATCTTAAATATACGTGTTTTTGATTTTTTTATTGGCCTTTACTGTCCCATTAAATATACGTTAACGTACAAAAACTTGAAGGAGTTAAGGATTTATAAATTTTAGACAAATCTTGTCATTATCTAAATATGTAATGCATAATTAGAGGTAGCGCCATGCTTGTAGCCGAATTGGGCCGGCGCGTCCGGGTACCAGTACCTCTTTCTCTTGTTATTTCCTTAACCAATTATTAAATTATGTCAATTTTATTACACAAAACATTATATATAATTTTAGGTATTTTGTAGAAGACCACATTCTTCTCAAATCAGAGTGCTAGAAGACTTCTCACTAAATAGATATTATCACCAAAATAATCAATAATTACGAGTAAATAAAAAGTGTACAAGCGTGTCAAGACACGCTTGTACAGAGGAGCTCCGTATCGCATACGCAATAAGTGTATTTTTTAAATAACTTAAAAAATTGTGGTCCGATTTCACTCAAAATAATTTTCCTAATGACTTTTTAGCACTTCCTATTGAAAATTTGAAGTCTCTGCATCATAATTAGATTTACTCACATTTAGATTTGTGCCATATTCCGCTACCTCAGATAATAAGGTCAATTAAAAGTATCTTAGAGTCAACAGACAATTCATTGTATTGAATAGGTTTAGTTTCTAGGTAAACCGTAATGTTCTTTAGGATATGTTGATAAATAAATAACTTGAAAATCCTTCGACCGTTGTATATAAGCACTCTGCTTCCCGTAAGCCCCCCCACCACGCCAAGGTGGTCCCCCGGGGGGGTTATTATTATTATTATTAAATTTATTGACTCCCAATTTCATTGATGTAACTTTTTATTATTTCAAAGTTAATTGATTTTCGTATTAATGGATATCACATAATTTGCATGCCATTGTATGGCTAATTGTAGCGAACTATTTTATTTTTAATGCACACCAATGTAAACCTACAATTTTGCAAATAAAAATGATTTGATTTGATTTGCATTTGCCCGATTTGCTATACAGATATGGTTTGCGTGGTCAACGTCGAGAAGTGCGGTTTGAGCGAGGAGGTGGGCGCGACGTGGGCGCGAGCCGTCGTACGCGAGTTGCCGGGCAGGGGCCGCGTGCGAGTGCTGCTGCCCGACACGGGCGCGTCGGCTCTGGTGCACTGGACTGCCCTGCGCCACATACAGAGAAAGTTCACGACGCTCCGAGCGCTAGTCAGTATACTCTACTTCAGAAAAAAAAAGTAAGGAAAGTCAAAAGATTATTTAAAATACTATAATGCAGATTTAGTCGCAACTTCAGGATACTTTACATGTATGACGTTGGTGCTAGACTTTTTCACTAATGTGCTATGTAAATGACGTACTAGTAGACGGTACTAGACTTTTTAACTGATGTGCTGTGTAAAATTATTATTGCAAAAAACATTCGGTCAGTGTCACGTTTTATGCAAAAGACGTAAAGAAGATTAGTCTATAGGCTAAAAACAGACGACCCAAATTTAGGACAAAATAACGTTTATCGGGTCCGCTATTATAATAATAAAGTTCCCGACAATTGCTTAATGCAATTGTGTTCAACTTAAGCGGTTTACCCCAAAATAACTCTAGATTCTAATGAGTTTAAAATGATTTTACACTATATGTTAGCTTAAAATTAGGTGCCTTCTTCGATAAATGGGCTGTCTAACACTGCAAGAATTTTTCAAATCACACCAGTAGTACCTGAGATTAGCGCGTTCAAGCAGATCTCCTGAGACCGGCGTTTCAGTTGTTCCCCGCCAATCCAGCGAACGGTGTTCGAACCTCGACGCTCGTGCACAAATTCCCTAATATACTTTACTAGCTGTTTCCCGCAGCTTCGTCCGCGTAAAATTAACTTGCCCTTAGACTCCTTTAATCTAACTCTATCAATAAATCCGTTCTTAGCGAATATTTAATAACCATAAAACACATCTCTGACAAATTGTAACATTGTATATCCCTCAGCTTTCGAAATTAAGTGTCAGGTTACCTTTTGCTTTTATATATGTTACAAACCTGCTTATAAGCGGTAGAGGTTGGAGCTTGCTCCTACCTCTACCGTGTGAAAGGAAACTATCCACTACCACTATCCTTAAAACGGTGATTCATGGACATGTGCATCCTTTCAATTCTCTTATATGGCGCTCAAACGTGGTCTTTGACCATTGATCAGAAGTCCGCACTCGGCGTTTGGTAACGGGCTATAGAGCGTAGCATTCTGGGTGTAAAGCTCGCCTCGCACCGATTTTCCCTCATATTAAGGAAAATCGATGCTAAGGTCATTCGCTGATTTAAGCAAAGTAGCTTGTTATGCTCCCGCTCTGCCACCGTATTTTAAATGTCTGATAGCTTCTAAGATATTCATTTTCATGATATATTGTAAAAGGCAATTTTGATCTGCATTAAATGTACAAAGAATTTAGGTAGTTAAATGGATAAGGATTAATACGGTATTCTTTAAAATAGCTTCGTAAATATTTCATTATGTTTTTGTAATATATAAAATATAAAAATGTTTCCTGTGGGTTATACTTAGGAGGTAGATATATACCATCGCAGACTTTATTATAGATCTTTTTAAGATGTATATTTCCGTAGTACATTATTTTGTTCTATCTCGTAAGGTTTAGTCAGTGCACGCGACATACAAAAATACGTTTTTTCCAACATCTCATTACAAATCATTGAAATTCTCGGCTTTTATCTTCTATAACATAAATGTATTTTAGATATAAGGCGTCTCCTTGAATCTTTTATACATTTCTGCTGCTTCTATGTTTAATGGGTCCTCAAAATTTAACAAATCCTGCAATAAAAATAAAGCACAAGTGTATATTGACATAGGCAGATAATTAAACAAATAAATACTTAATAACCAAGTGTGCATCTTGCAAGGAAATTTTGAGTAATTTTACACTGCTGATTTCAATAAAATTTATTATAAAACAAAAAGCAACAGTTGAATTGTTTGTAATTTCATATACATTTGACAGCAAGACTAAGTTTATATGAGTGAATTTATAAGCTACAATAATCGTCTTCTTCCTAGCGTTACCCTGGTCTAGTACCAGGCTGTGCTTAGATTGCACAGGAATGTGGCTGGGCTAGTAAAGATGACACTACCATCTGACGTCATCCCTGGATCCCCCAAAACCTATTTCAAGACTAATATCACTGTGACATTAATCCCTCAAATTACGATTAATATCACAAAGTGACATTAATCGGGTCCCACTGTTTTACGTGCCTTCCGAAACACGGAGGATAGAACAAACGGGCAGTCGGTTCACGTACGTCGCTACCAACGCCGACGTCCATAGACAAGTACCAGAAGGTTCGGCAGATGCGTCGCCGGTCATTTTGCGTTGGAAGCGCAAAAGTAATTACGTGAAGTAGTTTCCTAGTCATGATAATTATGATAATGCAAGTAGTCCTCCACTTCAATTCCCTACGTAACATAATAATGTTACCCAACAGTACTCACGCGGTCTACGTGTTAATCAGCTGATGTCATACTGTTATTACAAGAATAGCGCAAATGAATTATTGTGTTAGAAATTACATTGCTCAAGTAATTCTGAACATGGCTGGTGCTAAGCGATGGTACCTATTACATATTGGCCAGGTTATTGACTCTATATTAGCATTTCGTGAATAAAAAAAATACTTAATTATATTTGGAAAACTAAATAAATAACTGAAGTTTACCTGCAAATATGCATAGAATAACCATGATTAATTATTAAAAGTCTCTAAGTTTGATTAAATTTATATATATGATTCTGTCGATTATAAGCCAAGTTTGCCCAGTCAGCATTTTTTCTAGTAATTAACTTCTAAATTAGAAAAATGGTGGATAAGCTAACAAGCCATAATTAGTAAACAGTAATTCAGGCCATGAGAAAATAAAATGATAGTTTTATTGAATTTTGCACCGAGCGAGATGTTGCATTAAATTAATATTAGTGCATTAATTACTCGCTTCAACAAGAAGCGTAATCTTTTAACTTTTTCTGCTAAATATGAAATATCAAAGTTTTACAGTGGTATAGAATGCGCACCATTTGTTTTTTTTTTTCGGTTTTCATTCAGTCGATTTTTATTTCCAGCCAGTGTCTTTTTGATCCAATGCATACATTTTATATGAAACTTAATGGGATACATTATCTACCTCTGTGGTGAATTTATATTAAAATAAAAAACAGTGCAACAAAGACATTTCAATATTTCTGCACCATTTGTTTTGAAAACTTAAGAAAGAATAATTATTCTATTAATTTATTTATACACATAAGATAGAATAGTTTTTATTTTAATTTAATGAAATCGCTGAATTCACGCAGACGAACTTGCGGGTTACTAGTGCAGTGAAAAATTTCGCATAAAGTAAAAAAAAAAATATTTACAAATTTATAATAATTAAAAATTGAGTCAGTATAAATGTCAAATTGAAATTTCAAATAAATATTTCATATTCATAAATCGTGAACATCAGAAATAGAATAAAAATGAATATTAAAAGTATGATGAAAGTACATAAAAGCGACAAACGGTCAAAGTGTGTCCGTGACTTAACTGAATGAAAGATTTTCCAAGTTACACTGAACACTTGATTCAGCCAATCAAATATACCCACCCTCCGACAAGACCTCCATCGCCTCGTCTCTTTATAAGCGGGTCTCGCAGAGGGTTGACTACAGTGTATCTCCGACAGAGCAACAGAGCTGACTCCTAATCGAATCAATTAGATCCAAAACATCACAAACTTCGCTACAATTATTTAATTTCTTCACTCTTATCAATCAATATGAGCGGTTCCGGTAAAGGTCTTTTGGGACTCTGGTTGTACAGGAACGGTTCCGAATGGCAGGTCAAGAACGAAGCTCCGCATCATCCGAAGTTAGCCCAAATTCAGGCAGCACAGCAGCAAGTCCAAGAAGGCGAGAGGATCTCTGTTATTTTTACCTTGAAGAACCAGGTCGGGGGCTTGGTCCGGGTGCTGTCTGTGTTCCAGGACCTTGGCATCAATGTTCTTCATATAGAATCTCGTAAATCGGCAATGGAATTGTCTGCTGTAAGTTTAGAAATAGTTATTTAGTTTGGTTTATATTTTCAATTTGTTAGTTAGCGAACCCTTAGCAGCTATTGTCTTTTTTACTTACATACAAGATTTTTTTATACTTTCCCTTTTATTGCAGTCAATTTTGATCATTAATATTTTATTGAACATTCAGGGCAATTTACGTAAAAATTACAAAAATTGTCTAGAACTAAAACCAGACTTATTTAGGTTATTTTGTCATTATTTTTCGTGGACCTGCGAGTATATAGCTAACAGTGATAATTAGAAAAAAATACTTTATGGGATATATATCTTTTTTTAAAAAGGAGTCATGATTATTTCAGAATATTTATTCAGGAGTCATGTTTAATTTATATCCCGGTGATTGGATGAATTAAAAGATTGCATACAAAGTTTTTAACACTTCATAATTATTTTAAAAAATATGTATTTCATATGTTGAAGTGAAGTGGATTGCGTTTGCCTAGATGATTGCGATCTGGATATACAGTTGTACAAAAGCATAAAATAGTTGACTTCTACATTTTCATCCAACTACGCAGTAATCTTATCATTAATCGCTACAAAACCGATTCCAAAGGATTTTCTGCTTAGAATGTTATATAAAATCTTCTTATTGCAGAGTTTTTCAGTGAGGCAATATTTTTTTTATTTCGATATACTTTTACAACAGAGGTTTAATGTGTCCCCAATAAGTTTCATATAAAATGTATACATTGGATGAAAAAGATACTGGCTGAAAACAAAAACTGAGTGAATGAAAACCGAATACACAGAAAAAAATGGCAAACATTCTATACCATACAAAATTTGATTTCCTATATAGCAAAAAAAGTTTTAAAAATAGAACTAGAGAGCGATCTACATGAAAGAAAAGTAGATTATGCGCCTTGCTGAAGTGAGTAATTAATGTACTCGCGTTAATTTAGTACCCTCGCCACCAACATAATAATCATACATTAATAACTCACTTTGCTCTAGGTGCAAAAGTCTACTATTCCAACAGACTTCAAAAAAGAAGGAGGTTCTTAATTCGACTCAGAAGTTTCGACTAGGTGAATCGATGATAATATTTTTTTCATTTGAGAGCTGGTGCTTCCCTTGTGGTCTTATTTCAATTTGGTCCAGTACTGACAATTTGAAGTCGGTTTTATGTTTTAATTATTCCCTTCTTATTTTAGTCGGATATATTGGTAGACGTGGAGTGTGATCCACGACGTATGGAGCAACTAAAACGTATGCTAAAACGCGAAGTGCAAGATTTTGAAGTGGTATCATCACAATCTGGTGAAGAATTTCCACCTCCGACACCATTATCAGCTGCAGCGAGTTTTGGTATTACCCTTATCAATATAAAGCCGTCGACTTTGTGTTATATATGTCATCTCATTTTATGAAATAAACGAGCGTGCTGTTAATGACGTCTCTGTTCACTCCTTGGTTCGTCGACTTAACATCCACGATATGATATGATATATGATATGGCATATATAACACTTATTACATTCTACATGTAAGATCTTCTAGACTTCTTAAATATTTCGAAATGTGAAATTCAGTTGTCGATATTAGATCCTATTGTCTTCTCTACGTTTAATCTTTTGTCTCTTAACCTCACTTAGTTAAAGCGAACACGAAAATTCAGGTATACTTTTAAATGACTTTATGTCAATTTTCCAGGCGTTCTCGGGTAGTGGATTCGAGATAATTTTAAAGTAAAACAATGTTTTGAAGGTAAAGTAAAACAGTGTTTTACTTTACCTTCAGTAAAACAATGTTTAAAATTGAGGTTCACTATCATTTCTTGAATAACGACGATTATTTCCGCGTATCATATTCTGTAAGTGGCACGATTTATGGGAAAATTCAAAGGAGAAAAGAGCCGAAGAAGAAGAAAGTCGAAAAGTTAAGAAGATACTGCATTTATTACACAATACGCGGTTAAAAATTAATCTTGTACAATACACAGAATTGATTCCAATCGTAGACGCCACTTTTAATTGTAACCATTACAATAATTAATATGACCGTTAATCTAACCACAAGTCAGCATACTGAGATATCGAGTAGGATATTAAGAAGTGTTGCTACACTTAGGTCAACGCTTGTTAGGAAACTACCTATTTGTGGAAAATAATTCAATTTGTTTAGCTCTGTGATAGTTGACTGTTTTTGCGGGAGCTGCTTTTTTTAAATTGTCTTGTCTTGTTCTAATGAACAGCAATTTAAATAAGTGATCAAAGTAATATGTGCTGTTTTTCATACTCTACACTAAGTGTTTTGAAACTAGGGTGAGTTTAGTATAATAAAAAACCTCACGCAATTCTTTAAAGGACCCATAATGTTATTTTAATATCAAAATATAAGAATTTATTGACTCTTGTACAATGATATGTACCAGATTGTTTTGATTAAGGGCAAAATCATGGTGTAGGAAGATAATAGAAACGACGCAGTATTTCTGAACATAATGTGAAACTTTTATGTAACAGAAGCTTACATCACTATCAGGACATACATATTTAATTGTAATGTTTTTATTAATTTTTGAATCGTCATATTACCTCAAAGAAGACAAAAAACATATCCAGAAAACTAGTCTATATATGCTAGAGCCTAAAATATAGAAAATTATTCAGAATTTATTCTAAAAAATAATGTTCTAAATTATAGACTCTCCCAAAATGCAGAACAGATAACCTACCACCAAATATAGACACACCTGCACACACACATACACACTCACACGCGCGCGCGCACCCCCCCCCCCGCAAGCATATGAATAACTTGCCGAATTATGACACTTACAAGTGTAAATATATTTTAGATTTCGGTGAGATGCCGTGGTTCCCACGGAAGATATCCGATCTGGATCGAGCTCAAAACGTACTCATGTACGGATCAGAATTGGATGCTGATCATCCAGGTTTCAAGGATCCCGTTTATCGCAAGCGGCGGGAGCAATTCGCTGCCATTGCTAATAACTACAAATAGTA
Source organism: Charaxes varanes (assembly GCA_024363005.1). NCBI lineage: Eukaryota > Metazoa > Arthropoda > Insecta > Lepidoptera > Nymphalidae > Charaxes > Charaxes varanes. Next base: position 850,751 of record JANCMC010021608.1, read on the forward strand.
AGTAAAAACTATTTTAATAATGTTATTTGCAGACTGCAATTGCTTTTGCAGGACCAAGGCCTCCTTACCTCCTCTTTCCTTCTGTCTGTATCATAGCTATGAATTGCATTTACGTGCCTTCCGAAACACGAAAGAGGTCGGATGAACTAAAACCAGTATTACAATGGGTCAGTTGTAAAAAAAATCGAGAACCATTTGTTTTTCTTTTTTCAAATTCAAAAGCGAATGCATTTGTTCGAATTTTATATACTTTCCTTTGCTTATTAAAATTTTGTATTCTATAACAATTTTATGATTGAAACAATAATTTGAAAAAAGTTTTGGACAAATTTGGATTTTTAAATTTACTACTACTACTACTACTACTCACTTTTTACTTTGAGAGGAGGTCGTAGCACAATCAGCGGCCTGCATTTGAGTCAATCGCTAGGTAAAGCAGTTTTTACCGAGGCCGAAAGATAGATGGGGGAGCCTTGTCAAGACTAAGAATTCAGGACACAGGCCCTTTCTGTTCTTAAGGTAAAGACAAGAGTGAGCCTGACGAAAAATTTAAAAAAAAAATGTACCTTACCTTACTTTTATAAGGAGACATTGCGATGGTAACAAGCAAAAATATCTAAACAGCCGACCGAAATATTTTTTTTGTTTTAAAATCACGTTCAGAAAATGGCCGCTGGCGTTCTGCGTGATGGCATTCTTTTCGAAACGTTAATGTTACGCGAGATGCGAAATGATTTTTACTTACCAAAAATCAAAGTTATCAAATTAGTAATATATTTGTCCTTTATTCTTAACATCTTTAGTTATAAAATTAAACGTATTCAAGTTAAAATTTAATTAATAAAGTATTAAAACCAGTACTTATTTTAAACTATACGCCTGTTATTTATAAAACGGTGAGCGTGTTCACGTGACAGTATAAAATACGAAAGGAAAAAATTTATTCTGTTTATAACCAATTTGTTGGTTTTTGTACTTTAATGTACACAAAGTATTATTATCTCCGTATATTATTAATAAAATAACGTATAATTGATCAAATGCCGTAAGAGTAACAATATATATCCTCATAAGAACCTTGTCAATTTTTTTTAAAGATTTGTCAGTAGACAGTTACATTTAAGATCCATGCAATGGACGCGAATTAAATAAAAATTGTATACTACAATTCACTAGATAAATAAGTGACTAATTTTAATACGTAGATTGTAAGAAACGTCTTGGCTAAAGTATAGTTTGTTAGGTCACCAATACAAATACAATATATCAAATATCAATAGATTTTTTTTTTTTTTTAATATTGATAAACAGGGTTTTAATTTCACCATTCAATTACAAAATAATCATTACACTCTATATTTGTGCTCAATTTCATACTCCTCCGTGCCGCAATTTTCGCAAAATGGTAAATAAAATTTTTGCTGCACGCATTAATATATAGGCTTTAGGGTCCTTTGTTACTGATACAGCATTACTATATTTATTAATACTTTTAACATTTGTCTTCAGTGAAAGCCGAAAGCCGAAAGCGAGAGCGAAAGAGAAAGAAAGAACGAAAGAAAAATTGGCTGATTGAGTTATAGAATAACTTAATCAGCCAATTTTTTTTTCGTCGGTGCAATCAACGCCTAAGTTATCAAACAGTGGCCAATTAGGATTCAATACCTTCCGCACATTACAGTGTTACTAAAACAAGACATAGGCTCCTGGGTTCATGGGTAATACAAACTAATAGAGTGATGCAATAAAACTATGTTCCGTACATTTCTGGTTGGGTTTCATAGCCATAGTTTTGATCATGTTTCGTTGTGTTCGTTATATCCACGATGTTATAAGCTTATTTGAATTTCGTGTTTGCTATGGCTTAGAAATGGTAGTAGTTTAATCAGTGGTCAGCATTTAAGTTGATTGCTAAGTTAAGTAGATCGTACCGCAGCCGGGTTATAGAGGGATGACCAATTTTAACAGTGGTTTTCAAATAAACGACGTCCCGTGTTCCATGTTCCGAAAGATACGTTAAGCAGTGGGTCCCGATTGATGTTACTGAATGATACTACCCACTTTTACCGTAATCTCTTCGTGAGATTACGGTAAAAGTGGGTAGTCCGAGGATGACGTATGACGGCAGTCGTGTTATTTATGCCCCACAGCCATATTCTCTGGAATATAAGCGGGCCTGGTACTGGACCAGGATAACGGTAGGAAGAAGTTTGATATGGCTTTGGTTGTAACTTAGGAGATTACTCCTCCATTTATAAACCGATTTTCATGATTCTATTTTGTTTGGTAGACCATATGTTGTACTTTATGAATTTTATCAATATCGGTAGTGATTTTTGCGGAATCAACAAAAATCTAAAACTTTACATACATACATATACATCGTTGGATGTTTTCCTTAGTTTCAAAACCTCAACTGTCATTAAAGCAGTGCATATAGTTGGCTTACGCATATCATACTAGATTATCATTATACAAAATACATGTACTTTCTACTAAAACTTTAAAATAAATTATTTTTAATTAAAAAGAAAACTGCCTTCGAAATACGCCAAGGAAGTAAAAAGTACCATCGGTTTAGCGGGGAAGATATTTGACTTCGTACCGACTTCAACACATCAATAGGTGTCTACTAAAATCGTATTAAAGTACTAAATAATTTTTGCATTTTTTGAAGGCGGTTTTCTTTTTATTTAAAAATAATTTATTATTTAATTTGTAATTGTCTAAATCTAAATGAAAACATTAAGGCAACCTGCGCATTCCACTTGCTAATGACCCCAGCCATGGTGTGAATCTGCCATTACTGCTGCTAGCCGCAGCTTTAAGTAGAGTCATTTACATTTCAATGCGCTGTATTGCTCCTCGTTGCAACGAATTTTAGAGTAATTCCGTTTCGAGACAAAAGAAAAAAGCAAAGCGGGCAAACATTTGGCTCGTTAAACCTTCCTTCAGTGATGGCTAGAGTTTTAGAATTGGGCAAACTGAGAGTGGCCCATCTATAAATGTTTATTTAGTTAGCATGGGTAAATCTCCCATTTGTCAGACTAACCAGAATTTCTTATAATATTACAACAATAGATAACTGCATCCATTCAAGCGTATTGACCAGCAATTCTTCATTGATTAGACCCGGTCAAGTGAACGGTAGAAATGGCAGTTTAATTAAAATTAGTACAATTTCATTTGAAAACTCTAATTTATGTATTACTAACAACTAGCCCCGGTTTCGCACGAGTGCAAAATAGATTTTTATTCTTCCTGTTTCGTCGTTCGCTTTATCGCTATCAACTCAAAATGCTTGTGAAGCTTAGGCGTGGAAGCATGATAAAGAACCGGCCATTATGGTTAGGATATGGTTAAGCGCTTTAAACTGTCATATATTTAAGACAAAACGGTTAATGTCATAAAACATATTCTATTTAATTTTTATATTGTAAGTAAGAGGCTTTTCATATATTTTTACTATGTAGGAGGATGCAATTAAGTAAAGCACCATCTATTAGCAACCTTAGAGATGTTCTAAGAATTTTCATTGATTACCATAATTTGTTCATTGTTAACATCACCATGATGAAGACTAATAGAAGGGTATCATTGTAGAATGAGATCAGATCAGTACTGGTTGGGTAGGGAAGGTAACACGGGCAGTTTACTGTCTCACCTTTAGGTGAGTGTTTGTGTACACGTTAAAGGGACCATCAAACCTACACTTGGGTCACAAGTCCCAGGCACGTTCCGATTCCTTCCTCTACATTACGATGGATTCGTTAGGACAAGGTTTGTATAATGAAAAAGGAATGGCAAAGAGAAGGCGAACAGGTAAAGGAACGGGATTAGGAACGGAGAATAATGTTATAGAATAATAGAATGTAGTAAATAGTAAGTAACCCAACGTTCGGACAGGACAACGTCTGTCGGGTCCCCTAGTATAATATATTTATTTATTTATTTATTAGTAATCAACAGCGTTACAGAAAACATTAACATATTACATTTATATTTACTTACATTTTTTATTTGATTACATTTATAAATTTAGGAAATAGATTAACAGAATAAAGAATACGCAATAGGAAGTAAAAGAAAATGTACAAATTAAAAAGTACAAAAAATGAGTTTGTGTACTTTTCCGTGTTGGTGTGTGTTTGTATGTGGGTGTGTTTGTGTGAGCGGTTATGTTTGTATGTGGGTGTGTGGGCGTGTGTTTATGTATGTGTGTGGGTGTGTATGGACAACTTTAGTATCTCTTTTTTTAATTGAGCTTTGGAGAGGTGGAACAAAGTTTATAAGAATGTGATATAATAATAGACAATATAAATGTAATGTAATATAATCATTTTTCTATTTTAAACTGCACACGAACCTAAGATCAACTTAATATAATGATTAAATGCAAAAATGCAGAAAGTTCTGCGAAAGTGCTTAGAAAGTTTTCCTTAAGAGCAAATAAACGTTTGAGAAGTTTAAACCACTACGTAGGTCAGCATATAATTTGTATGGCTTTTTTCTTGCTCGCTAATAATATTATGGTAAATAATCTGACGTTGTTCTGGTAGTTTCTTCTTTTAGAACATGGCACATAATTCTTCGGACTGAATCGAGAATTTTATCTAAGTTTTGGATAAGATCAGATCGGCACTTGTTGTGTAGGGAAATGGCATGTTAAAGGGATCCCTCTAACCTACACTTAGGTCACTAGTCCCAGGAATAGTCCTGTTTCCTTCCTCTGCAATACGATGGACTCGATAACCGCACGGTCAATCCATGGAGCATTGCTAAGAAATCCGACTCTTTCGTCATTTTTCTTCGAGACTTCAAAGAATGATGTGTATGGTACTCTTCAATTTGCTCTCTGATATTTACACATGTAGCTTTATTGCTAAAAAAGAGTATTTTCGTAAGTATAAAAAATATGTACATATATGAAGCATCCAGATAGAATTGCCAACCATAGTATATAAATCCACTCGTGGGTAAGGGAGGCGTATAAAAGACTTTATTTTTATAATTAATCAAAAAGCATTTCAAGGCAATCATAAAACAATTAATTTTAGTTACTGAATAATAAAATGACTTACAAAGATGCAATTTTCTCCATCACCGTAACGGCTTTGTCCATATGGTCGTTATCCATTAACCATTTCGGCGATTCCATTATCAACCATCTCAATGATACGTAGAAGAAAACGGGAATGGACAGTGCCAACTGGAATTGGTCACAGTGCCTCAAAAGATACGACACTCCAGGTAACACCAGATGACTAATATTAATAGGTATATGAAAAAGAGCTGTGACTATTTCTCTATGCACTTCACGCCGATCTCATGTGAGAAAGAGGTACTGGTACCCGGACGCGCCGGCCCAATACGGCTACAAGCATGGCGATACCTCTAATAATTTATAAATAAAATAAAGAAAAAGTGTTGTTTGTTGTTTTTTGAGCGAAATCGTTCAACTTTTGAAGGTCTTCGGTTTCCTACGAGGAACTCACATAGTTTCGCTTTGTTCGTCCGTCTGTCCGCATGTTAGGTGGTCCCTCGCTTCTAGGATATCCGAACTGTAAGATGTTAGAGACTTGAAATTTTCCATATTGATAGGGCATACTAAAAACTCATTAAGAAAATTATTTTGGGCGAAATCGTACAACTTTTGAAGTTATTTAACAAATACCTTCTTCGCTTATAAGGTACGGAACCCTTCTCTATAAGCGTGTCTCGATACGCTCTTGGCAACTTAATTTGCAGGTTAAAGGCAGTTCAGATAATGCCGTGCTCAATAAATAGGTTTTAGAAGTCAACTCTCAAATCCATAAATGTACGTCTAATAGCAGCGACACACGTTTCGATAAATCGTTGCGATAAAACTGTGCAGCTTAATCGGTGCGAAAGAACTGTGCAGCTTGATTGTCAACGATTTTTCACACACTTGCTTACTCTTCTGGCGCAACGACCCTAAGTGAGTCTTGGCCTCCGAAACAAGCGAACGCCTGCCGAATCCTGCGCCACCTCTTGCCAGTCTAAAACTCGGATACACACACTTATCGATAAAATTGTGCAATGTAAACTGTACAGCTTTTTCTCAACGATTTATCGAAACGTGTGTAGCGGCTATAACGGGTGGCGGCACTGATTAGGTAGCCAGTAAATCTTTTTAGCGCATTAAACGCAGTTATGTCAACAGGCAAGTTTGACTGACCACCGGTGCCGGACGGTTTGCGCAATGGAGTTATTAAATCGGATACTTACAATGTTTACTGCTTGGCCTACACACAGAGTATACATTAGACAGTAAACACAAATACAGTGATGTGAATAAGCATTAATATTATGTGTATATATACCTAATAAAATAAGTATATACATTCGGGTGCAATAAAAAAACACATGAGAGCATATATTTCTTTGTTTTATAATACATTTTTTTTAAATATGAGATTGTAGATCATTTACTGGTATTAAAATGACCCCATACTGCGACTATACAAACTGGGACTATAGAGGAATAAGTAAAATCGAAGATAACAATGGCACGGGACATTGTTATCTTCGATTTTGCTTATTCCTCCAGTATACAGTGACGATTAAAAAAAATGGCCAAGAGCGTATCAGGATACGCTTATATAGAAGGGTTCCGTATTTGACACGCTATAAATGTATTTGTTACATAACTTCAAAAGTTTTTGTCCGATTTCGTTCAAAATAATTTTCCTAATGAGTTTTTAGCACGTTCTATCAACATGGAAAATTTCAAGTCTCTATATCTAATAGTTTGGAAATGCTAAGGGCATTGCACCCGAGTGTATATACTTTAATATTTAATGATGAAAAAATATTCAAATTTAAGTAAGAAACCTTTTTAGGGTTCCGTACTCGTAAAAGGACTCTTATAGTTTAGTGCTGTCCGTCCGTCTGTCAGCCCGCAAGAAGGTTTCACCCTAGGATTTCCAAACTATTAGATGTAGAGACTTAAAATATTGCTGTATGTTGATAGAACATGCAAAAAACTCATTAGGAAAAGTATTCTGAGCGTAATGGGACAACTACTTTTGAAGTTATTTAGTAAATACCTTTATCGCGTATCAGATACGAAATTCTTCGAAAGCGTGTCTTGACACGCTCTTGGGCACGTTTTTATTTATAAAATAGTCTTATTATAATCTAAGGCTAATTTTATTTTAGGTGCCATCGCTCGAAACAAAGATTTTTCGAAACGAGGATTTTGCCACACACGTAATGTCCAAATTACTAAAGCTTTCTACATTTAATTTCAAAAATATGCTAGGTATATGCAATGAGGCGGTAATATGTTTTTATTCTCTACAATGATTACATAACCTATAAAACTGAAGACATTCATGATCAATATATAATACCTTCAAAAAACACCAAGTATTTAAAAAGCAAAAAACAATTCGTACTTATACATAAGATGTTCTTGATGCCCACTGATGTATTGAAGACCAAGAAATGTGGAAAAATTTATTCAGATTATTCGGGTTGTGTTCGTCCATTATCCGTGTCGTGTTTAAATATAGTTGATTTTCTGTTAAATTAACACATATTTTTCACAAATCAACCTGTTACAGCCTCATAAATGGAAAGCTAGACTACTAACGATCTGTTTAACGTAATATCTAATTCAGTATTCAGGTTAGACAAATTTCTGAGTATTGGATTTGCTATTAAGTTTGCAGAACGTATTAGAGGAAAATAAAAGAGGTTGATATGGTGCGTTAGTCCTAAAACGTCAACTTTTCGGTATTCCCTATTTTTTTGTGACTTCAACAATGATAGACAATCCATAGACAATCTTTGTCTTTGGGAATATATTATGAATCCAAAGTTGACGTTTTGAGACTAACACGCCTCAACCTCTTTTATTATCGACTATCATAAACAATAATTGCCGATTGGAAGATATTGTTGTATTGTATTGCCATGGGTGACAGTAGTCACTAAGGGAACCGCCTATTCGTTTGACTTTAGTTATATATTAAAAAAACTTAATTTTTTAAAGCTTCGAGGTGCTATTGAAATCTGCAAAAATTCTTTGTTGAGAAAATTTTTAAAAAGTTGTTGTTGGTAGAAATGATAATGCAGCGTAATCAAGTGTTGCCGCTCCTGCGACAAGTAATAAACTATCTCAGTGGGCGGTATTGTTACCGACACCATTGTTTGGGTTTTTTATCGTGCATCTTAATTATTGCAAGTGCCTTTTTGCCATGTAACTTCGCTAACGTGCTCGATAAGAAACCTAATTATGCATTGTTTGTCGCTGTCAATATCGATTTGTTATTTGACAACTGGTTTTGGCGGGAATTCGTAAGATGGTCGCGTTCTTGTTTAAAGGTGGGCTGAGACCAAACGAACATAGAGATACAGCTCTAGATCTATCTCTATGTTCGTTAGTCTAAACGAAAGCTCGTTCTTAGCGTTTACACCAAATTATCAACGAGCAAAAACCTGGAATACGAATTAGAATGCTTGTGAACGCACACAGAGCAACAAAAGAATGCTTTACGTGTATTGAAACTAAAAGAATTTGAAAGAGTAGGGGTAGAATGAGCACTCGCTCGTCCGATGTAAATCAGCCTTTAAAATACACTCATTTCTTGTTCTTTTAGAGTAACATTGCATAACGCCGGAGGATTTTAATCAGCAAAGTGAAAGCTTACAAGTGAAGTGAATAATACGTAGTAATTTGCATGTATTTTCGGATTCTTCTACGTTATCTGTGATACGAAATATTTACATTTTCAATGGAAAATTAAAGCAGTGAAAAAAGTAGTTTATCTCACAGATTCGAAAGCATTATGTAGTTGTATAATATATAGCAATGCATATATTTCTTAAGTAAAACTCCTTTACGCGCTTGATTCGCGGAGTAAGCTGGTGAATGCGCGATGAGAGCGTTACGAAAAGTGTGATCGGGCGAGACGAATGGAAGTTGAGGGGGAGATATAAGTTAGTAAATATAATAAAATACATTTATTTCAGGCTGTAGCCCATATGTATTAGTATACATTTTTGCAATGCTCAAATACTCAAAAACATTTGAAAGCATCTCGCTATTTATATAACGAGATGCTTTCAAATTTTCAAATGTTCCTAGCCTCATCCCACCCTTATGGGTGGAATGAGGCCAGGTAGAAGGAGACGCCAATTCGGGTTTTTCCTCCCCCACCTTAAGATTCTAAGGCAGAATCATCCAGGACACCAATTCGGAGTGTGTAAGCGAGCCTCCGGTGTCCTACCAAGGATGAAGTTAAAAGATAGAGTTCTTACTCCTTATTTATATTAATTGAAACCAAAATAGAGGTATATCACTGTTAATGATAAAAAAAAAAAAATACGGATGTTTTAAGTCTGATTTTTGTTACTTCTAGGCTGATTAATGAAATGACAGCCTAAAATCCTACTACCAAGTAATCAGGTAGACATTTAGATATCTCAATTATTGATATGATCATAAGAATAAATGAATGATTTTTTATTATACATTTAAATATTATTTCATATATCACTACATCACATATAAATCATATTTAATTTAACTCTATCATCCAGACGTGATGCCGATGTTAATAAAATAGTTAATCTTGCGAGGCCGGCTTTCCTACCATTTACCCACGAGGTTTCTTTCTTTATATAATTAGTGAGGAAAAGGAAAATATTTCTTGAAATATTTTCCTTTTTGCCACTAAACAATAAACATAAAAGTACCAAATATAAAAGTATACCAACATAAAGAAATATAAGGCCGTGAACTTTTTCAAAAGATGGAATTTAGTGGCGTGGCGTGCATTTTTAGACTGAACGCTCCTATAACCCTATTCTGTGTTCTTTAAGCCAATGGCTTGCCAAGAGCACTGGACGCAACAAAGCCATGCCCCATATAAAATCCTACACCCGGGTGTCACCCGATAACAAAATGGCTGCCTTCTACCTGCTGACGTCAGCCAACGTTAGCAAGGCCGCATGGGGCTCTCTGAACAAGGGCAACAAGGCGCTGAGGATCATGAGCTACGAGGCCGGGGTTCTATTCCTGCCCAAATTCGTGGTGAGTGGGCTCCTTTTGTATTACTTTTATATATCTAATATATAAAATTCTCGTGTCACGGGGTGCGTTGCAAAACTCCTCCGAAACGGCTCGACCGATTTTCATGGAATTTTGCGTGCATATCGGCTAGGGTTGAGAATCGGTCAACATCTATTTTTTACACTCCTAATCTGATTTGACTGGCCCGTTGGCGCAGTGAATGGAGTAAGCAACTTCATGAATGAAGTGTTGTTGTGACGTCACTTAAATAAGGGCTGCAGCTGAAAATCAGCGCTGCGTGTCAAAGATTTCTTATGACAGGCGGCATTCGCTGAGCTGCTTTGCCTATTGGTATGTTGTTGTTATATTTAAAATTAAATTTTAATTTTATTGATTGTAGTTTTATACATATATGCAGTTACAAATAAAGCTTTTCTTTCTTTCTATTTTTATGTAAAATTAAAAATTTGACAATTGTTCATATTCAGCCTGCGACAGTCCACTGTAGGACTAGAATCTCTTCTAAAAGGATACTTTTTCAAGCCATATACTCCAGGTGTTTACAAAGTACGTGGGCGGAGATCGCAACTTAATCAGTGGTCTGCATTTGAACCAATTGCTATCTATCTATCTATCTATCTACTTCGTGTTTCAAAAGGCACGTAAGTCAGTGAGTCTCGATTAATGTCACTGAGTGATATTAGTCGTGAAATTGTAGAGGTTGTGGAGATTCTTGACACAATGTCAGCCTGTCATCTTAACTCACCCCTCTTGTAGTTGTAGTGACTACCGACGCCCATGGACAAATGCAACACCAGGGGGATCGCAGATGCGTCGCCGGCCTTTGAGAAATGAGTATGCTCTTTTAATTCTGGGCTCTAATAAAAATGCAACACTATCGTAACACTAAGTCTGCGGGTATCATATTTGTTCGATTTTATTGACTAACTTTCGATAACAGGAGGTCTTATTCAAGTTAAAATTGTACTGTTTGTGTGTTACGACATTCAAACTCGCTTTGGTGATTTATTTTTTATACCTAGTTATAATAAGTATATATAGGGGATTTTATCGATCAAGTCGTCGAAATTTAGTGATAATTGGCAATATAACCAAGTAAGTGAAATTATGTTAAATGTGTGTTAAAAAAAAATATTTAGTATTACAAAAAGAGTACTTCTAAGATAAAAAGAAATTAGGATATAATAAGACAGATTATTTAGAAATCACAGACGTACTTACACTTAAACTATATAGAGATATGCATACATGCATGTATACATTTTTGGTATTTATTTCGTTAATCGGATCGCTTATTGGCGGCAAATTTAAATTATTTTGAGTAAGGTTTGTATAATCCGTTCCATGGAGTCTACATTAAGGAGTAACATGTCAGTATATTAAAAAGATCCGTCGAAATGCGTAAATAAGGAAGCGCCATATACGTATAATGGTCAATTTTAATTAATCAATTCATCTACTGTTGCTATATTCATAGTACTGTTATTTATTGTTTCCGCTGGACACTTCTGCTACCTTTCTCTCAAAAGATATTACTCCTTATTGTAGTCTCCATGGTCCGTCCAAAACATTACTGTGAATGAATAACCACAGCATTCATACTTTTGCTTACTTTCGATTCAGCAAAAATAAATTAATAAATCAGTTTTCAACTGATTTACGTGTGATTGATAACTTCAGAACCAAGGCTTGGATATCTTACTTTGCATTTAGGGTAGTAAATAAAAAGACACAAAATCTTATAAAGAAAAAGAGTGTTTAATCAGATTAATTATTATTTGCGACTATAAATTGAGATGTAAGCTATCCTATCTTTCAAGTTGGATCAAACTGCACACGGTGTGCAAATTTGTTTAAAATCGGTTAAGTAGTTTAGAAGTCCATCACGGACAAACGACGTGATGCGTAATTTATTATTTAATGTATTAAGTTAAAATTATTAATTAGTTTTGGTAGTTTCAAGAATATTTTTAACATTACAACAATCTTAAGAGTAATTTCAGTCGCTGTTGTGCAGTCTCGGCTAGAAGTACCAACATTTTCATGGGGGGAGCACGTACATTTATTTTATATATAGCAAGCAGTTCACTGGAGTGATTACTGACGCCCATGGACAACTGCATCGCTAGGTGGCTCGCAGATACTTTGCCGGCCTTTGAGGGACGAGTAAGCTCTTTTCTTGGAGGTCCCTAAGCCGTATCGGTTTGGAAATACCCATCTATAGCCTGGCCGCGGTAAAAGTTACTTAACTTAGCGATCGACTCAAAAGCCGGCCACTGATTATTTTACAATAAATGGAAATTAATAGCCCTCTCACACGCCAAAAGGGCGTTGTAATGTCAAAATCATTCACCTCGCATTATAAGATGGTCCCCCCTTCTAGCATTTCCAAACTATTAGACTTAGAGACTTGAAACTTTTCACGTTGATAGAACATGCTAAAAACTCATTAGCAAAATTATTCGAAACGAAATCCGACTACTACTTTCGAAGTTATTTAACAAATACGTTTATAGCGTATTAGATACGGAACCCTTCTATGTAAGCGTGTCTTGACACGCTTTAGACCATTTTCAATATTAGAAATTGATTCATTAAGGTATTCTTTCATTGAGTAATAGCATTCTCTTGTCTGGCCCGTTGGCGCTATGGCTGCCTTCCGCTCCAGGGGTCGAGGGTTCGATTCCCACTTCGAGTCTGGGTGTATTATCTATATGTATGCATTTATATATTTCTAAAAAAAATTATTTGTGTATAACAGGCGCCTGTTAAACACAGGCATCAAGTTGTCTACCTTAGGAACAAATATATTCTTCTATCTAGCGTTATCCCGTTCTAGTTCCAGGGTCCCTTAAATTGCAGAGGATTTGACTGTGGGGCAAGTTAGGATGACCGACTGACCTCTGACGTAATCCCCGGAACCTACAAACCCACGGTTAATGCAGCTATCTATCGCCCGGTCGCGATTGACTCAAATGCCGACCACTGATTAAGCTACGACCTCTCTTACAACCTCTGCTCAATATCTATGATATGGTTCCTCTCAATTGATATCTATACTTCTATGCTGCTAGCTCTAGCTGAAAAGTTTTTTTGGTTGCTTGAACGCGCTAATCTCAGGAACGACTGGGTTGATTTGAAAACGTTTTTCTGTGTTAGATAGCCCATTTATTGAGGAAGGCTATAGGCTATATATAATTACGCTAAGATCAATAGGAGCCGAGCACCAATGCAGAATGCTCACCTATCATGAAAAATCGAAAACCGCGTGATATACAAAGATGAAGTTTGGGAAGGAGCCAGCTTAAGTCAGTTGATCCACAACCGTGCGATTTTCAAGAAACTTCATACCTCGCACAATTCCTCTGTGGAATCAATTACCAGCGTCTGTATTACCGAACGGATACGACTTAGGGACCTTCAAGAAAAGAGCATACTCATTTCTCAGAGGCCAGCAACGCATCTGCGATCCCCCTGGTGTTGCAGTTGTTCATTGGCGTCGGTAGTCACTTAAGAGTACCGTCTGCTCCTTTGCCCCTTGTTATATATATAAAAAAAAAGAAATGTACAAACACTTTGAGCTACGTCTAGCTCCGCTATAAGAGCTACTTAATTTAGCGATGGACTCAAATGTCGGCTGATGATGAACCAATCGTCTGCTCAATTATAGAAATTCATTTCTGATTTTCTATACTTGAGCAGACGGTTGGTTTATCTTTGTTTTTCACTCTTTGTTTTTCCCAAAAAGATAAATACAAAATGGCGGGATTTAGTTGGGAATTGATTTTAAATTTGCCTTGTTATTGGCTAGAGGTTTGGTTTGCGCCACACAGCTTAGACGGGATGAGGGGGAGATCCTGACTAAGGAGTGGAGTCAGCATTATAGGGAACAGATGGAAGGTGTAACATTACATTACTGCAGCGGCCGGCAACAGAGGCATTGATGGACGACTTTTATTTGAAAAAGTATTTAAAACCAATGACGAAGTTGACGAACGAGTAATAACCATAGTTTTTTTACTCGCCAATTTATTTTTCACTAAACAGATTTCTATGTGCAAGCCAGTTCGAAATTTAAATTAAACCTTTGATGAGTTTCCTTTGGTCGCCATGTTGCGGAGTAGAAGATCGTTCCATTTTTAAATTACACAACAAATATGATTTTACATAGTAAATTATTTGGCTGCTAAACACGACAGATATTGATTTTCATACAACTATTGCCGGTCGCTGCTCGACCAGTATAGCAAGTTTAATTTATCTCGAAGAAGGTTGTCAAAATAATGCTCAAATATGTTTGAGAAAAGAAACAAACGGGTAGGAGGTGCTCCATATAGATGACTATGGTTGAGCATATCGACCTTCGCTCCCACCTTTCATTCCTCGCCGAAAAGCCTCTCACCTTGGTGTGCCTTTCCCACACAAATTAAATTGAATTAAACAAAAATGCTGTTAGCTATATCAAAATAGTTTAAGAAATCTACAAAATCAATTAAAAATTATTCTCGCACTATCAAATACAGTAGGCCTAAGTAATTGTAAATGTCAATTATTTCGGGAAAATCAATTCTCCGCAATCCCGGATTTGGTAATCCAATTCTAGAAATCACCCGAAATCGGGGAGTCCTGTGTACACTCATTTACTATTCTAATCAGGTCGTATCCGACGGTGCTAAATTTGAATGTATGGCCTTAGAAAGGTAGGCCTTTATCTCTTTTGCGTCATTCAATATGACATTCTTCATTTTTATCACTTTCTTATGCTCTTGTATATACGCACCGGCAGTATTAGCGGAACACATAAACAAGACAAAAGGCACAAATATTGTGTACAATATGTTAGATTGTATATTTCATATAATAAGGGGCAAACGGATGGGTGGTTTCGTATTCATGACTAGCTGTTCCCCGCGACGCCGTCCGTCCGTCCGTCGTTTTAAATTTTAGAAGCTCTCAAAAGGGAAATTCCCCCCGATTTTAAAACATTTTTCAATGGTGCTCCGCTTCTATTGGTCTTGACTGGCCCGTTGGCGCCGGGAGTCGTGGGTTCGATTCCCATCTCGAGTCTAGATGTATTATCTATATGTATGTATTTATATATTTCTACAGAAAATATATATTAGTGTATAACAGGCGACTGTTACCTATAACATAGGCATTAAGTTGTCTACCCTAGGAACAAGCCTATATATTTATTTAGCGTGATGATATATAGCCTATGGCCTTCTTCGATGAATAGGCTATCTAACTCTGAAGGAATTTTTCAAATCGGACCAGTAGTTCCTGAGATTACCTCATTCAAGCAAACAAACAAATAAGCTCTTAAGCTTTATATATTAGTATAGATATATATCTTTATATATTGTTGTTAACTATAACAAAGTAATTGATAATTGCGCACCCCAATCCCACATAGGATCTTCGTACACTTTTTACAAAAGTATAACACTTTTTTTTTCTTTAAAGTGATGATGACTCTGAACAAAAACCAATCGCCCTGTCAGAGTTAAAAAAATATCCTACACGTATAATAATGAACACTAATAAAAACTCCCTTTTGTCCTAAGGCACAGATAATGGTGGGCAATAAATAAAGTAAGACGGTAAAACGTGGAAACTTGGAGAATGTTATATCAACGTCAAACCCAGCTGCAGCCAAGTCATGGCTGGCAAAAAGTCACTGAGCAAAAGCCATTCATAAAAGCAACTTATCTTGGTAGTCCGCTTTGTGCACCGGACTGCAAATTTATTCTAATATAATACAATTCAATTAATAATATTCTCCCAAGACTGGATTAATTCAAAGGGAAATTGTATTAGAAATAGGCATACCATATATCTTGGCAAAGCCGGAATTTTCCCAATTTCAATTATTATTTTCCGTAATGAAATCAACGCATTTTTCACCTTGAAGTTGGAGAAAAATTGAGAGGTAACCTCCACTGGTTGTTAGAAAAGCTCACACACTTCAATAATCATGAAATTTATGAAATGGCTAAAGCTGCAGTTGAGTCTCTTTTTTTTATGAACACTTAGGCAGGACAACGTCTGGCGAGTCCACTACTAGTGAATCATATGTTAATTTCATATAAACAAAGTCATCTAATTAAATTAAATGCAAAGAAAAATACTTCAATATACCTGTCTGCGAAATCTTAGTCTTGACGATCTCTAGTAACATTTTATATATTAAGACGCGAAGCGAAAATTTTAGATACCATTTTATGAAAATTGCGCGGACGGAGGAGTATATAATTCGGCACAATTGTAGTTCATATACAAGAAGGTGTGCGAATGCTAATATTTTTTTATGATATGCAATATTAATACATTAAATTCTTAAAATAAAACCACTCGCATACCAATGCCAGAAGATTTACACCTATTACACACACTTGTATTGGATGATGTCAAAATTGTCATTTTTTATTTTTCTGTTAATAGAACTATGTATATCGTATTAGGCGAAAAGGTTTGTGGCTGAATTTCGACCAGCCGGTGATCTCTGGTGCTAATAATCTTGCATAATTTAGCTTTTGCTTCTGTCCCGGTTTAAAATATTAAATTTAATGTAAACCCAACACTGATCAGTATACATAGGATAAGTCTAATACTGTTTAACCAGTACTGAATGTATAAACCGCAAACGATATCGACAGCTCAGCTCTCAACCAGCTCTAATTCTAGTGTTGAATAGAATGTGTCTATATACATTGCAATTAAAGATGCATAAAAAACATGATATAATAGCAAAGTCTAATAACGGTTTAGGGGTCGTCCATAAATTACGTCACCAGAATGACTCATTTTACGATTTTTGAACCCCCTCCCCTCAACCACCGTCCCTGTTATACTTTGTCACACTTTCGAAACCTTTAAAACTTAAAAAAAATGTAAAGCAAAAGGCAAATTAATTTTTTTTATTACAATATTTTAAATCTTGATATGAGACGTCACAAGGCTCTTGAACACCCCGCCCCCCCTCTCGTACTCTTTGTAACACAATGTTACATTTTGGTGACCCACCTCCCCCTTAACGTGTGATGTAATTTATGAATGCCCTCTTATGAATTGCAGTCCATCCTCTCTAGATTTCAGGAGTACTACAAGGAACCTCCATAGTTTCGCTCGTCCGTCCGTCTCTCCATCCATAAAGTGGACTGCCCCTAGGATTTATAAACATTTAGACGTAGAGACACGACATTTTCCATGTTGATAGAACATGCTAAAAACTCATTACGAAAATTGATTTAAACAAAATGGGACAATAAATTTTGTAGTTATTTAACAAGTATGTTTGTCGCGTATCAGATACGGAACCCTTCAAGGTAAGTGTGTCTAGACACGCTCTTGGCCACGTTTTTAGACATGTGACTAAGTTGAACTATATTTAGGTGTGGTTAAATCTCCAATCGTTACTCTATTGTACCTACTCCAACAACGAATGCTTGCTATTTCCAAGTATTCTTGAAATAAAATTACCGGTCCATAACCTTTAATATTAGAACAACAAAAGCAATCAAAATGCAATTATATATCTGCTCCAAACTATTTATTTTAATTTTAGTCTCGTCCATTAATTGGGGGAGAAATATTCCGAAGCTGCAACGAGAATGTCATTAGGTATGAGAAATTTTGAAGTTTTAGTTCACTGAGAAACTTGCAGGTTCAAAGTTGTTTCGCAAAGTCACTTGCGAGTAATTTATTCCCCTGTACCTCCGCTGGTTTATCACTATTCTCAGTTTCTTCATAATAAGTTTGTTTTCTTAATTAAACAAGTTGTTCCGTTTTAAAATCTAATGACTTATACTTGATAGCTATTCTGTTATTGCAACGAAGTTGTTACAGCGCGCTAGGCAGCTTCACATGAAAAAAAAACAACTAATACATGCAATGCATACGATTAGGCTTCGTAAAATGAACTCTATTTTTATGTGTAATAGTGTTCACTTTTATAATAAACTTCCATGTCATATTCGAGAGATGTCTTTAAATAAATTTAAAACCTTTATTAAAGAGTCATTCAAACATGCTATTATAATGTAAATAATAATTTGAATGATGAAAAGTTTGAGAGTAAATTGGCCTAACCGTTTCTGCATTATTGTGAAATAGCGATAATAAAAAAAATCCAACTAAGTTTGTTTATATATGTATGTGTGTCATACAATAATAATAGACATAACGACAGTAATCAGAAATCATATAGATTACGTATTTATCTGATACAATAAAACACATAAAGCTTAACAAACGTATCTATTTTTATATCGCGAGCGAGATCAATAAGGATTAACAAAAACGTTATGGTAGCACGCAAGCGCTCTCATGAGAACATCAGGTAATTAACTAGAGAATTGGGAATTGTAACAAGTAACATGGCTTTAAAAATACTTGTAACATTTTATAGAGCATTCCACTGATTTTCTGTCTGGAAGATGATTTTAAAAGTATGCCAATAACCTCCGTAGAGTCTATATCCCTTTTAGAACAAAAATGCGTTAAAAAACTGAATTGGTAAATACCTAAATTAAATGGATAACTACATAATCTTCATAATCAATGATATTTTATTCGAGTAGACTTTTACAAGATCATTCGAATCGTCAAATACTTTAAAAGCTACCACTATTTCGGAAGATAATTATGATTTCTAAATAACAACCTCACGGTCCACTGTGTTTTATACAGTAGCAATACCAACCAATACTGTTAATATTGTAATTTATCATTCTGAATGGTCGATTAACAGCTAATATAATTGCAGGACATTTATTATTAACTCTTTTAGGAAATTCAGGAATAAATTTACCTAATTCTTTGGTTTTGGTTGGTATTATTTCTATTTGACTGACCCGTTGGCGCATTGGGTAGTGGCCCTGCCTTCTGCTCCGGCGGTCGTGGGTTCGATTCCCGCCTCGCCCGCCTTTATAAAAATGCAAAATTAACCAGGTGAAAGTTTGTTTTCCGCTGATATATTTATATTTTAAGTTTCGTCGATTGCCACGCATGGTTGTAAAAATCAGTCAACTTGCCTATTTGGCACACCTTAATAATACAGGCTGACAATATTATATATCCTACACAAGTAAACAAATTCCTGTTTAAACGAGAGAGATAGCACTACCCCGTCTCTTTCTGACAAGACGTACCTATCTCGCTCGTTGTGTTACGTACTAGTTACTGCCAGACAGGCTTAGGCCGATCGACAATGTCCGTAATCAAATACACCGCCGTGCTGTGCCTTCTTTCTTTCTTCTTCTTTTTCAGCGGGCTGGTTTCCGCACTTAGTCAGTGAGTGATGACCATTGTGCGTTGGGGGTTTGTGGCCATTTAAGCTATCCACATTATTTAAATGCTACGTGTTTCGTCGCATGTCGTATTATAATAAATACTCGCAGACCCGACAGAGGGTGTCCTGCCCGAACGTTGGCTTATTTGTACCATAGAAAATCAAAACAAAGCGCCATCTATTGGTCGCTTATCCTACCGAGGCACTGACCACCCGGTTGCTCTGCCACCGTAATTTGAATCGCTCATGTCTTCAAAGATATTCATTTTAATGACACGCTGTTGACGGCAATTTTGGTCTGAATAAAATGTTATACGTATGTAGCGTATTTCAATCAATAAGGGTTAATATGGTATTCTTTAAAATAGCTTCGTAATTAGTTCATTATTTTTTTGTAACATGTAAAAGGTATAAACCTTAAGTAAAAAAAAAAACATTTTTTAAAAATGCTTTTATCTAAATATATACTCCTAAATACAAAGTACTCGTCAAGATGAATCAAACGAGCCCAAACTCAATGTGGTTATATCGTTTTATAACGGAGTTCCTATGGCTTCAAGGGAGCATAAACCTCAGTACTTGGTATTAATTTAAATATATCTTTACACATTTCTTAGAAAAAGGGTCTTCACGGATAAACTAACAGATGGAAAAAAGACATTGATGCAACAACGGATTTTCAGCTTTTAGATTTTTTCTTATATTTATGCTCCAATTTCTAATATCTTATTACTAAATTTCATGATTTTATGCCAATCAGAAGTACAGTTATCAAAAGAAACAAGACTTCATTCGTTAGTCTACATATACAATTTATAAAACACAACGATAGCTCGTACATTTTCGTCATACCGCCATCTATGAATAACGGAAAACTTTACATTTTTAATTATAAATCGCTTTGGTAAGCGACCCATAGATGACGGTGTAGTCACCGCCCGTCGGCTACTTTGTCTGCACGTTTTAAGTGTGAAATAACTTCAAAGATAATTAATTTTAATAATATGCTGTAAAGGACAATATTGATCTACATAAAATGTACAACGTATTTAACGTATTTAAATGGATGCGGATAGGTTAAAAGCAGACAGGCGATCGCGCAGTGATCGTTTTGGCCGCTTGGCGGTAATTTTTTGTTTATACACAGAAATGAATAAATAAATAAATATATACAGGACTATATGACAAACAAATATATATTTTCCAATGGAATATTACTCATTAGAATGTGAACAACAACTTCGAGAAAGAAAAAAATACATTTTTGAAAAAAGTAACCAAACTGCATTATCATATTATGTACGACAAACAGACATAGCTATGTAATTCTAAAGACTACCTACTAACGTCTTTTCTAGAATGCAAAATCTTTACCACAGTTTAAACATATCAGTATGATCAAAACGTTATTAAAGTAAATTTGTATTTTGAAATGTGTTTTGAATTTTATTTTACTCGCATATCTCCAAATTCCTCTACCCAAAAGAAGAAGGCATCAACGGTGAAGGACATTAAAAGGACTTGTGTTGTTACAGCGGAAGGAGCAGAAATAAAACGCATCTCCACTACCGAAACCTACCGCAACGGTGTCTGCTTGCAGCCAAGTGAGTCCTATGTATGGGAACTCTTTGTAATTTTATATAAAACTAGCTGTGCCCGCGAAATCGTCCGCGTAAAATTTGATTAAAAAAAATGGAATCAATTTTAGCGTGATGATATATAGACCCGTAGTTCCTGAGATAAGCGCGTTCAAGCAAAGAAACAAACTCGTTAGCTTTATATATTAGTACCAGCTTTACCCCGTGTATAATGAATTTTACATTTCAATACAGACCTCTAAAAGCTGACGAGTCGCGATAAAGTATTTGAGCACGGGGGAAATTTGTGAATGTCAATTTCGCATAAAAACCCGGCCCTGAACGTGGACCGTCGGGGATACGAGCTGATTTTCCAATTTAAACTTTTTTAAATAAAGTGTTCACTACAATATTTTATATGAATATAAATATGTTACAATTTATAATATTTAATTAGAGGTAGCGCCACGCTTGTAGCCGAATTGGGCCGGCGTATTCGGGTACCAGTACCTCTTTCCCTGCTCGTTTGCCCCTTGTTATATAAAATAAATAAATAAATAAATAAATGCATGACATTTGATGCTGTTAAGTACTTTGTGCTTTTGGCATCTTGATATAATTTAACATCTTGAGGGTGGCTCCCACACATTTTAAGTGGGCTGATTATTTTTTTCGTTCAGCCCTGTCGTGTGGGATATTTTATGCGAAATTAGGCAATAAATTTTGAAGTTACTTAACAATTACCTTTATCGCGTACCAGATGTTTGAAGTCAAGATAATTGTAAAAAATATATCCCGTAGGCATGGGTGGAATTAAAAATTGATCTCATTCTGTATCAGATAAGTATATGAAATAAAGCAAAAAAAAATTGTGAACCTGAGTTGTGATTCAGTGGCCTTAAGTAGTGATCCCAATGCTCTCGTTAATATGCTACCGTCACATTTAGAACGGTGACAAATGTAGTCATATGAAACAAGCTTGGTGTCATATGATAACATGAAAAACTAAACTACTTTGCTTTAATCCGCGACATGCATTATTTTTATGCTTTTAAAAATTATCTTTTGACAGTGGTGATACCAGATTTGGGGACTGCAGACAACTTTGTTGATTCCTAATATAATGTAAAAGATCAATATAATTATCTTCTCAACATAACAGCTTATTCATGTACCCTGTTCTATTTGTACTATATGACTTTTTTAGAAGTTAATAAAACATAATTCAAATATAAAATAAAGTAAAAAATTAAATATAAGTTAATTTAATATCAGTCACATAAAGAGCACTCTTGTAACCCCTGACATATTCATTGGTAAATATCAAAGCTTAAATTGAAACCGTCAACATAATGTTGAAGTTTGACATTGAGGTTGGCATTATTTATTGATGACCACAAAATTTTGCTTATTCTTGGCATAGAGAG
The DNA here is from genome assembly GCA_024363005.1 of Charaxes varanes. NCBI lineage: Eukaryota > Metazoa > Arthropoda > Insecta > Lepidoptera > Nymphalidae > Charaxes > Charaxes varanes. The sequence goes on from JANCMC010021608.1 coordinate 873,110, forward strand.
GCTAGCAATGTGTACATATATAACACATATCTAACCTTATAAAGGGTCATCCTTAAATTATGCCACACAAATTATACAATGGTTAAAATCTTATAACATGTTGCATGAATTTAGGGAGCCAATAGTAAAGTACTCGTATAGTCGACGAAAGTGCTTTACCATTTTGGATGACTGCTCCCAGTGAAGGAAAATTTTACTTTGACTTTTGTTAGTTTTTTTTCAAAATTCCTATAATTTAAGATATATATACCTATATTAATTTATGTCCGCTAAGTAAAAATTTTTCGATAGGGTCAGATTAAGGCGTTATAAGGGCTCTCTCAGCTGTAATTTTACGCCGATAAAGTCGTGGGAAACAGCTAGTTCTTTATATTTTCATTTTTCATGAAAATGCTTTGAGTTTGAATGCTTTGTTAATTGAAGAGATGAAAATTTTGGAAAGTATGTACACCACGGGTTGGTGACGTTTCTTTTGGGCAACGTACCAAGATGCTTTGCCAATTGAACAAGGCTTAAATATTTATTCAAAAAACATATTGTACAATTTAAAACCAACAATGTTAGTTCCGAAGCTGTAAATCGAAAGTGGGTCACGAAACTTATTCGGCAGTGTTGTTGATTGTGAATTATTCAGCGCCATCTATTGGTCGCTTACCCCACCAACCACCGCCCGCATCTCTTTAGATATTTAAAATATCACGGTTTTTTTAAATCCCTTCTCTCTTCTGAGATAATAATTTTAATGACAGGCTGTAAAAGACAGTTTACAACGTATGTAGCTATTTAATTGGATAAAAATTAAAACGATATTCTTAGAAATTGCTTCGTAAATAGTTCATTATTTTTTGTAAAAGTAAAAGATAAAAATGGTTTCTGCGGGTTATAACTACGTATAAGTTGGAGATAGGCATGTCATCCATCGCTAACGTTTTAAAAGACATTTTTATTTTATCATTAAGATACACAATTCAATCCGTTTTAGGATACAGATACTGTTGCGGACAGATGCTACGAGAAAAGTGGCAGGGGGCCGTCTTCGACCCCGGACGTCGGCGACGCTACTAAGTGAGGCTAGCACTAGTGTACATAGTGAGCGAGATAGCTAACTCCTGTTGGAGTTAGATGAAGATAGTGCTATCTCGCTCATTATCAAATCGGACCAGTACTTCCTGAGATTAGCGCGTTCAAGTAAACAAACAAACATACTCTTTAGCTAGTATATAGTACATATAAATTATTTTCTACCTTTTACTCTTCGTTTCTTATTTCTCTTTTGTAGTTCCATATTTACAGTTTATTGGCAAAATTCCAGACAAAATCCCGATTGAGCATCCCCTTCGGGGCAGCCATTTCCGCGATGAGTTGTTTTAAAGAATAATAGTGTTTTGCAAGCGCTGTCAATACGTCTAATGGGTATGGCAATAGTTACTTAGTGACACATTATCAGAGATTTTATCCACATAGTGTACACATACCGTCCAGCAATGAATTGGTAATCATCACAGCAGTGTACTTTAATGCACTGGACGTCCACTCCTTCTACATGACATGTCTCTCGAGAACGCAATAACTGGTCAGTTGGACACGCTGCTTTAATATCCAATCTGAAACAGTACCAGAATTTAATTTAAAGACAGGTAGGACACTACATTTTGTTTATGACTGAAGGCGCACTTTGCAGATGTATCTCATAAGTGTGCTCGAGGAATCATTCGTACCCAACATTGTTTTAACCAATTCATTAAAGTGACCCAGTTTTAACGGTTCAAAAAGGGTTCATCGCCCCCTGACATGCAGTAACTTGCAATTGAATTACTCGCCTATGTGGGCCCTTGTTCCCCAGCCCTGTTATTAATAGTGCACTTCACAGCTTCTCAGAAAGCGACGTGCTTTGAACATAACTTCCTCTATATAAGATTTATTAAGGTCTCGATTGTAACTAGACTGACCAAACGATTACCGCCCGTTTGGTATATAATATATTTAGATAATGTTATAAAATGTAAACAGAAGGGTGTGGCGAATGTCATTATTAATTGCAAATATTTTTTTTACGATTCTTAAAAACTTTTTACTCACTAATAACAGTTTTATTAAAATTGATTGTATGTATTTTTCATTAACAATCACCAAAAGGGATATATTATAGTGTATTAAAAATTTTAAGCACATAGACCAAACGACAAATGCCAGTTTGGCATATAATTAGAGATATTAAAAGAACATACATAATACAAACATACATAATACTTTGAATACAACGAAATATACTTATTATTTCTTGGCATTTAAATTAAACTTGAATTTAGATGAATGTAATTATTCCTGCTTTAAGCCAAGTTTATAATAATTATAATGAAATTTGTAAATAAATTAATTTTTAAAATGCTTATAAAATAACAAATAATAAAATGTTTAGAATATTTGGTGTATTCTAAATATTAAACAACAAAATGTTTTTTGAATAAGATGAATGAAGAATTATTTGAAAACTTTAAATATATGCAGATAATTAATTGATTTCACTTGGTAATTTCTTATAACTTAAACAGACTTGCTTAGTTTTTTCAGAATTATATTATAAAATTTATTTAGTCTTTTTAACGTTCCTTTTTTTTTGTTTCGTTATTTTTTACAGATCAATCTCAGACAACTGTTCAACATTTGAATTACTTACGCTTTTTACGTACCATTCTTAAGATATAACACGCGCCCTGAAAAATTATTAAAAATGTTGCACTTTCCTGAAAACACAATCGGAACTGAACTTTCACAGGATAATTTCCACTCACACGTCAATGGCGTCGTCATGGTAACCATCTTCGGCGTAATATCCTGTATCTTCCTGACGACAGAGCACCAGGGCGGCAGGCACGACGAGGAGGCTGGCGACACACGCCGCGCGACCGAACGGCGCGCGCATCTTGACTGCGGTGCCGCGGATATGCGTTTGGACAGCGATACCCAAACTACATTGCCGTTAGAGATCTGTAGCAATGTGACCATTTATTTATTTCATATTATTAATATCTGGTTAATTTAAATATTATACCTGCAGAAAAATAATTATTGGCGCGAATTATATTATCAAGTAACTTTAAATAGCGACATCAATATTATGTGTTTCGTGGAGTTTTGTACCATGTGTGGTTTAAGAAACGTTTTTCTACACAATTTGAGTATCGTTCAGTTAAACAGTTGTAAAGAGTTAACAAGTTAGAATAGGAATTGTATAAAATACACGTATCAGTTTTATACGCGCAGGTCTTTCAAACTACGCAACGGATTTTAATTCGGTTTATATCTATACTACATTTATGTTATAGAAGATAAAAGCCCAGAATTTCAATTATATGTAACGAGATTCGTAAAAAACGTATTTTTGTGCATTACGTCGCATGCACTGGCTAAACCTTAAGAGATAGAACAAAATGATGTACTCAGAAATTGTACATCCTAAAAAAATCTATAATAAAGTCAGCAATGGCATATTTCCATCTCCTAAATATAACCCACAAGAAACTTTTGCTTTATTTTATAAGAAACATTTTAAAGAACACCTGATCAATCCTTATCCATTTCAATACGCTAGATAAAGTGTACATTTTATTCAGATCAAAATTTCCCGTTATAGCATATCATTAAAATTAATATCTTAGCAGATATTAGAGATTTATAATTCGGTGGCAGAGAGGGCCGGCGTCGGGCGCTTGGTGGCATATCCGCCCAATAGATGGCGCTGTAATTTGACTAAGAAAATGAACCAACGTTTTGTTAGAAAAACGTCTGCCGGGTCCGCTAGTTTCCTTTTAAAATAATGCGATGATGATTTGTAATATTACAAACATGTAATGATGAAAAACCCTAACTGCACACAAACGGTAGAGCGTGTGGGCTTATCAATAAACGGCATCGGCCTTTTCTGATAACAATATCACTGACATTTTACAAAATTGCATTTATGCGTTCTGACACGAACTTTACAAGGCTTGCGTAGATTGCATGGTTGCCTTTAAATTGACGAAAACGAAAATGGTGATTAAATTTAAATGGTGTTAAAAAATATCTAACCACATAAACAAATTAATAAATAGTTACAGCAGAAGTCCTTAAAACTGTGAGGTATAATTTCAATACAAATGGAGGCAATGTTGTTTGGATTGCAATGGTTGACTGCGTTCAGTCTAAAGATGCACGCCCCTCAACAAACCGCTAAGCTGAACGCGGGATTAGTTACCCTTGCAGTACGTGGTTGCTAACTAAATCGCTAGACACACACAAGCAAGCATTGTAATTAATGTTTACTTTCACACTTTAAAAGAATGGATTTTAGTGAAAGGGGGGGGGGAGGTGTCATTTTTAGACTGTACGCACTATAACAGGTAAAAAGGTTTCATTTACCTGCAGCTTCTGACCCGTGGACACATTTAATTTTTTTCTCGTACCGTTAGGTTATAGTTTTTTAGGTTGGTCATCATAACCGATTGCCATCTGCCATGCAACCTCACGACTAATACCACTCAGTAACTTCATTGGGTCCTTCTATTTTATGTGCAAAAGAAGGGGTCCGTATCTGATACGCGATAAACGTATAAGTTAAACGACGTCAATAGTTATCGTCCAATTTCGCTAAACATGATTTCTCTGGTAAGTATTTTGAGAGAACACCTTCCAAACGGACAGACGGACGGACAGAGTAAAACTATAAGGGCTCCTTGTAGGACTACGGAACCCTAAAAAGCCTATACTCATTGTCAATAGCCAGCAACGCATAATCGAGCTTTCTGTTACTGTAGTTGTCAAGTTCAGCTATGAATGTTGAGTAGTATGATACAGTCACATACATACATACATACATTCTTGCATGGATACATACATACACATGAGAATTCGAAACGGAAATCTGTCCATTAATGATGAATGAATAAAGTATGTTTCCATATCATCCCACTGAACGCAACGTCAATTTATTCGTGACGTATATATAAGCTGATAAAAAATTATAATTCATAATTGACTTTACCTATTCCAACTGACTACGTTTTAATTTAAAGTAAAAGAGGTAATTTTGTACTGAACTTAGCATTTTGCGTAATATAATATCTTACAATTCTAACAATTTCTTATCGTTTTTTTTTTTGTTAAAATTTTATATTATTGAAGATCCTATATTACCTATAACTATAGTCTTATCCGTCTGTCTACACTCATTAGATGAGTATGACAATGGTGAATCATTTAAATCAAAATAATGCTTAACGAAAATACTATGAATAAATTGTGGTGATTACTTTATCGTACACGTAACCAGTTTCCAAACAACCTTTCCTTCTTCTCTTCATACCCTTGCACAGACAAACATAAATGTTCAAATAATAATAACTATTCATCTTGACAAAGAACACTTTTTTCTATTGGGTCGACTGACATCGCGAAAAATGAAACAGATACCTCTATAGAAAAAAAAAATATTCAGAACATTTTTTCAGCTTTTTTCAACAGGAAAGTCCTGAAAGTAATGTTTCAGGACTATCCTCCATTTTAGTATAATCTCAGAATTGGTAAAACGAATAACTTCAAGGTTATAATAAAAAATATATATAACCATTGAAATGCCTTTTAATGAATTTTTACTATTTAATGTACACACTTTAATTTATTGTATTAATATTATAAATAATAAAATAATATATTATTTAGCACTTATGCATGATGTGTATGCCTGTAATTAAGATTGTACTTAAATATATACTTGTTACTGATAAATTGTTATGTAGTTCATAAGTGCATTCTTGTTGGCATTCCAATTATGAATGAATAAAGAAATAAATAAATAAAAGATATACCTGCAAGTACAGTTCAAAATGGTTGTATCTTACTAAAGTTCCAAATGAATGCGACAGCGCCAAAGTTTAACTCATTTCATCCAACGATCTTTGTTTTGTAACTAACTGCGAGTACTTCTAAGTGCTTTACGAACTGTAAAACTGTCTTGACAGACCATTCTTGCGATGCAGGTCTCGTATAGTCTGTTATTTTGGTGGTCTGATCTATATATATAAAAATGAAGCCCAAAACTGAATTTTTTCGTTTTATAAAGATAGAATGATTTAGTATTTGGTAAATTTGGTTTTCTACTGTTATTACTTTTTTAGTTCTTGAAACAAGATATTTTGAATCCTACCAAAAACGTTTCACGTAAATTGTTCCCACAATGAGACTAAATGGTTGGAACTGTCAAAAAGTCATCCCATCTCTTTTAGAGCCACGCCTCTAACTCTACACGCTCTTACTCTACACTTCGCAACTTCACTGATTCTACACCTTAGACTATTGTTAGTTTTAGGAATCAAGATCATTTAAATAACATTTGAAAGGAAATAATGTAATAAAGACTTAATTTTACCTTTAAAATTATTTAGTGTAATAGAGAAATCATTATAAAAAATATTCAGAAAACCCTTCAGAAAAAATTAGTTGACATGTACAAGCAACACAAGGAAATTTACTTTTTCCTCAATACAATATCATTGATTTAAACCTATTTCTTACCTCCCCAGTCGAATTCCCGGATTGGATTAATTAAATGTTACCGGTGTACAATTTAACGCATGTCGAGGCTGCCGAAACCGAACTCTCTAACTTATGAAGGGAATTGAAGGTAGGGATGACTGACGTATCAAAAGGTAACAATCATTCCCATTCATTCGACGTCATTTCCACGTATATCCGGTTCTTCATTATTAATTTATACAATAATATATTTCCTATTATAAAATAAATCTAGAAATATTATATTATATCTAATAATCGTATACATTTATCTATATCCAATAATATCTAACATATGCCTTCAATTTTGTGTCTGTTAATATGTTACATACATACATATAATGTATCTTCTTAACCCTTTGTACTACGAATAGCATAGTCAATGAAGAAGTAACTATTTTTATTTGTTATTTACTAGCGGACCTGGCGAACTTGGCTGGCCCGTTGGCGCAGTGGGCAGTGACCCTGCCTTCTGCTCCGGGGGTCGTGGGTCCGATTCCCACCTCGAGTCTGGGTGTATTATCCATATATATGTATTTATATATTTACAAAAAAAAATATTTGTGTATAACAGGCGTCTGTTACCTATAACACAGGCATTAAGTTGGTTTTTTTGATATTAAGAAAAAAATAATGTTTTATACAAAAGTTATAAAACTTTTTTATAATCTACACCTTTGCCCTTGAACTTTTTTCCATATGATTTGTAGTTTTTCCGGAAAACAAGATAAACCGTTTCCCGACGTCAGATAGCCCGAAAATTATTTTTAATTTCATTTTTGTTATATTCTCCTCCTTTCCAATCGGTTTCATCCTACCATTTTTTTTTTGTTTAAAAATTATCAACCAAGGGCTGAAATCTGCATTGTCCAATATTGCAGAGTAATTTAACCCTTATATTAAAGCATGCATAAACTGTAGCATCCTGCTGAGGCAAGGACCTTTTTGGTCGAATAATTTAATTTTGTTTTTGTTTTTAAATTATTTTGTAATATTTGTAACTTTTTGGCGGACTAAAATATTTTTACTTTTTATTTTACTAACATTCTTATGATCAGCAACTTACTTAAAGATATTATACCAGTCGCTATGAACGGCGCCATACATCCCAATCCTAGCAATAACACAGGCATTAAGTTGTCTACCTTAGGAACAGACGTCCGTGTGTCATGTAGTCCTGTATATATTTATTTATTTAAGTATTATTACTACAGATCGCCGGCTGGTCGAAATTCGCCCACAAACCTTTTGTGTAAAACGACATATATTTCTATTCACAGAAAAATAAAATTTGACAATTAATTTACCATACTGTTGTCACGTTTAAGCTCTCTCTTTTCTTTGCTATATATCCCACATGGCGGTGGGGGTCAGCCGTTCTACGTTTTGCTCGCCACTTCGCTCTATCTTTCTGATAGTTGGAATATCCTTATGTCTCTTTGCGCTACATCTCTCCGCCTTGTCCTGGGCCTGCCTCTACGTCTTCGCCCGGGGATGGAAAGTTGTAGCGATAAGTTGCCTACATAGTCAGGTGGCCTCCTTCTGACAAGGCCATACCACCGCAGCCTTTGCACCGTTAAGCTACTGGTGATAAATTCAATATTTGGTTAACAAGAAGTCCATTAAAATTTTAATAAAATATGTGTGCAAAAGCTGCCTCATTACTATTAGCTAACACTTACCGTCTAATCTTTGAATCTAAAAGAAATTTTCATCATCATCACACCTTGGATTTTACGCACACTTTACATAGAAAAAAAATTAAATATAATAATAATGATATTGTATATTGTTTTCTGTTTTTTACTTTTGCATAATTATGCAACGTTAAATTCTCACCTCAACTAAATACATTTTTCATACAAAAACGTTTTTGATTGTTCCCGGTTAAACATTAAAATTAAAATAAACATTTTTTTCACAAAGAGTAATTCATGTTGCCATGTGATATGCTCAAAAGAGTTCCGCGTTTTATTTTTAGTACTAGCAGTGCCCGCAACATAGTCCACGTAAAATTAGGCAAGAAAAAAAAAAGATTTACTTTTAGCTTGATGATTTATAGTCTATAGCCTTCCTCGATAAATGGGCTATCTAACACCCGTAGCATCCGTTATCAGCTAGTTAAAATCCCGTAGAAATCGTTCAAGCCCTTCGGTGCCTGCTGCCTGCTCGTCTGCCCCCTTGCAACATAAAATAAAAAAAATATCTAAGCGGACCCTGGTATTTAACCGGGATAACGCTAGGAAGAAAAAGAAGAATGGCATATATGAGTCTAGTACGAATATCCGAACGGCAAATATCAGTCGTATATCTAATTACATTAATCGAATCTGTCATCGAAGATGCTCTATCGAATTACATTCGGATATTGATTCTGCGTGAGAGGAAATCTCGTGGCTTAATACAGGGTTTTCTTTCACAGTACATATAGAAAACCCTTCTGCGTCTATAGACTTACGGGCGTATCACTATTGTGGTCTAGAATTTTTTGTTACAATCCCAAATTTCTATTCAGGATTTTCACATTGTCGTTATCCTTAATGACACAGGAATATTGCACATTACTAGAGTAGTCTATATAATTTTAAAAATCTATTATTAAAACAATTTATATACATTTACTTGGGTACTTTAAGGAAAAAAAAAACATTACGTTGCAATACTCTGCGACTTTTAAATAAGGAAATTAGTATTATAACACTTATGACTATCATTAATGTCATTATTTCCTTTCTTTCTACAGTTTGGTTTTACAGACTATGGGTTTTTTGCGTTCTAAACAGTTTTATCTTTTAGTTTTTTAATTTCGATTCATAAATTATTCAAATTAGTACTGATAATACTAATAACTTGAATAATAAAAGTATTCTTTATAGTAATACATTGAAGTCACATGCCAAAAAACTTTGTTATCAGTCCAGTTAAAGTTTCATTAATAGATCAAAACAAATCTTTACAATATAATGTTAATAGGAAGCGAAAACTTTTGTTACCATTTTATGAAATTTGCGCGGACGGACGAGTGTGAAATTTGACACAACTATAGTTTATATAGAGGATGGTGTGCGAATACTTAATATTTTTATAAAATATGCATCATTAGGTTATTAAAATAAAACCTCACGCACACTAATGCCAAACGATTTACACACACGCGAATACATTTCACTGTAACATCATCCATTGCTTTTTCATGGTAAAATTGTAATATTTTTAGCTTTTTTTAACTTCTTTATAGAAGGTAATCTGACCAAAAATAAAAAGTAGAGGTAGTAAAAAATTATATGAATGGCTAACTAACATTATATTTTATTATAATTTCTAATCAGAAGTGGGTATAATGAATTCCATGTTTCTTAGTTTTTAAATCACGCAATCCATTGTTACCCTCCATCTCTTTGAATTAAAAGTGCCAAATTTGAATTAAATGTGCCAAAGATTCTTTCTTACAATATTAAAACTTCCAAAATTTTAAGTTTAATTGTAGTAAGATGATTTATATTTACGCACACAATATACATATATAAAATTTCTCTCTTACACTCAAACTCCATAACACGCACACACATATACACACGCACACACGCAATACGACACAATATAACCTACGTAAGTTACAAATAATTTCCGCAATTTCTTAAGTTTAGTTTTTAATTTTATTGTATTTATTGGATTAATTTTTAGTTTTACCAAAAAAGATTATTAAATAATTGTTTAAATTTATTTCTCTGAGCTGAACGATAGAAAATCGGACTGAAAAACGTATAGGTGCTGGAGGTGGGGTTCCTGGTCGTAATCGTGCAAGAGCCGCACGCCGCGCCAGAGCTCGTCTCCTCGTTCGGGCCGCCTTCGCGGCACTGCTCTCCAAGCCATCTCCCTATAAACACGGAAAGGATTTTAAGTCACTAAGGTGGCAAACAACCATGGAGAATAGAACTATGGCATTCTCTACTGTCAAATGCTTTGCATTAATAGCCAAGTCATCTAAGCCTTTCACCGAAGAATCGAACGCAACCAGCTGAATTTTTTGTATGATCCTTCATTTTAGCTTTACAAATGTTGTCTCACAAGTCACAATGGTCAATCGTCACGGGCTTAGATATTTTCGGTCACCAAGGTCAGTTTTTCGTGATTTTCAGCTAAACGGCAAGTCTTATCATAAAGTCGTTCAGATAAGAATTGTAGGTCACATAATTATCTATAAATAATGCAGAATACTTTTTCTTAAGAGCCACCATTTCTGATATATAAGGATTTAAAGGTTCAAAAAGATATAATCTGTACATATAAATAAAATTAAAATAACGATTTGTAATATTAAAAAAAAAAAATGTATTCAATAGTTATTTTGAAGAAATTGTTCTGTTCGCGACAATTTTCTGACAAAATGTTAAGACCTCCCAAGCGAGTTCTGCAGCGCTTTACAGCGACAAATAAGCACTGTACACTGCTGCGCACTTCTGCTGTTGTATTAAACAACAATCGGACTTCACTATCTTCAGGATTTTCAAAATATATTTTTAAACTAGTTCTACCATCTATATAGACACATACTTCTTAATGTAGCCGAACGACTGCCCTATTTTCACGTTGTCAGTAATCATCATAAAACCAGCTACCAGCGATACTCGAGGCGCCAGTCATTGGAAGTGCATAAACAAGGGTCGCCGTGAATTAGCCGTACAGCCTTATGTCTTTCAGTTTCCTCACAAGATAATGATTCTTAGGCTGTAGAAGTTTAGGTAGGTATTCGACTGAAGCAACAAAAAGGTTCCTTAGCAGTTCGATTGGAGTACAAATGAACTATTAATGGTAATGTCATTGAATGGTTTAAAATGCCAGCGTTTAATTTTGCATTCATTGACCATTACCTGCAGCAAACTGTGATGTAACCACGTCATATGGAAGCCATGGTTAATATTAAAGGAAATAAAACGTCTTTGAACTAATAGCGCTTCAATAGCTCAACGGTTTAAGGTATGGACTGAAATCCGCAAGGTATCCGGTGCAAACCCCACCGCCGTTGGGGTATTGTCGCACCCACTCCTAGTACAAGCTTTTAATTTAGCTTAGTAGGAGGGGAAACGGGAATATTAGACATACCTAAAAAGTATTCCTAATACTCTTTTAAAAAGAAAAGAAAAATAGTAGGGAGCCCAAAAGGGGGTTTGCATTATACTCGAGCGGGTCAAAAAACTATACAGGAAGAACCCTTGTACCTTGTAATGTGTAGTACATTATAAAATATTAACTCAATCTGGAGAGAAGTTCTTTCGGATCCTTACAGAAACCTCAGAAAAACTTGGGAGCGTCAGATAAATATAAAGAAAGTTAATCGCTCGTCAAATATTTGCGCGCGAATAAAACGAAATCTTTTAAGGGTTACAGAAAAAATATGATTTGACTTTTCTCTCAAGGCAATGTAGCTAAATCAACAATGACACCTGAAGCGTACTCTCTAAACGTTATTTACATCACGATCATACCTTAACATAACCTTTTTATCGTTTCTGCACCTAATCTACGTAACCCAATAGATCCCCACAACGCTTAAGTGACCACAAATTTTGCATCACCGGCTCCCCTACTATAAACATACCCGGACAGGCATCTTTCCTATTGAATTTATACTACACTGTATGTAGTATCAAAAAACTCATTAACGGTACATATGTCATCGATCGCAACCCGCATCGAACCCGCTATTAAGTCGGTGCCGTGTCGTGTCGTCCCGCATTAGATATTCCTTTTATCTCATATTTTAAATTCTGCGTCATTTGCATTTATTTGCACGAAATGAAAAGCTTTCAGAAAATGGCACAAGTAAAATGTGAGCTCTTTTTAGGGTTCCGTAGTCCTACAAGGAAATGCTAATAGTTTCGCTCCGTACGTCCGTCCGTCCGTCGCCCTAGGATTTTTTCTTTGTTGATAAGACATGTTAAATGAAATTTAGTAAGAAGCTATATATTATAGCACAAGTATAGGAAAAAATTAGAAACTTGAAATTTTTTGTTGCTTTAATGTCTATTTGTCTGTTTGTCCGTCATGGCCCTTTGTCTGAGAAATGTGTAGAGATATATAGTTGAAATGAATACCAAATACTGAGGTCAGTAATTTCTTGAACCTATGAAAAAATCAACCCCCTAAGTATACGTTAACAGAAGATATGGCCATTTATGTCACATTTCCCATACTAGCACATTCGATAAGGGTATAAAAACCTATAGGGCACTTCCCGTTGATATAGAATCATGAAAGTTTCCAAGAAGTATATCTTGAAATACAAGTACAGGAAAAATTTAAAAACCCGTATATTGTGGTAACATCAAAAAAAAAATACGGTGTCTTTATCGACCCTATGAAAAGTTAAAATAATGTGGTAAAGTATTGCGTGATGGTACGGAACCGTTAGTGAGTGAGTTTTACTCGCAATCGCCCGTTTTTTTTTTTTCATTTCAAAATATACATATACTTCTCATCAGAAAACACTTCCATTTTTTTCGCATATATTCCTAAACACATTTTTCTGACAAAAACTCTATATTAAAGAGTAGATAGAAATATTATTTGCTTTTGAAGATAATCATCCGTCTCATTTGTCAATATTGAAGGTGAATTGGGAATCGGTGGAAATTACTGTTGTTAATGTTTCATTGGTGGTATCGGTGCTTAATTCACTGCAATATCGTGTATCGTGCAGTTGTTTGTTTGGCCCGGTCGAGTAATTGCGGGCAGTGATGTCAGACGGTTTTATTACTGAAATTGAGTCACTCCTACTAGTCAGTGTCATTTTAATGAATACATTAGCAGTATCAATACCTTTTGATGCAGTTTTCTATTCTTTAGTGATCAAAATTGATGTTGCTACCTTTTGTGCTTTAAAAATACAGCCAAAATATAGTTTGCCATTGAAACGAGATGAAGAAGAATTATCAAAAGGGCTTATATGTAATAGAAGACCAACAGCGTGTCAAGACACGCTTATAAAGAGGGGTTGCGTAACTGATACGCTTTAAACGTATTTGTTAAATAACTTTAAAAGTTTTCCGATTTCGTTCAAAATAATTTTCTTAAAAAGTTTTTGTGTGTCCCATTGCAACTAGGAAAATTTCAAGCCTCATAATTTTTAAAAACCCTAGAGGGGTACCTTGCGGGTGGGCAAATTGACCGCAGGACAGTTTAAAACTATAAGAGTTCCTCATATTACGGAACCCTAAAAACTAGAGAACTGTTTTTATAATTTATAGAGTTTAAAACTGCAGCTACTCCAGAAGAATTTTTAATTGTCTTAGTGTCTATCCTGTTAAATCCTTTTTTATTCAGTTTCTTTTCAAGCATTTTTGAACGTTAATTAACCTTTTTTTTTAAATTTTAAGTGCTAAGTTCTTAGGGTTCCTCGCGTCCAGATCTTTGGAAGTCCCAAAATTATCTCAGTTGGGTATTATTTTAATATCAAAATACAACAATAATGCAGATACAGTTAGAGAAATTTTACCTAAACAATTTCTACCTTCAAAGTAATAAATCTATATATTAATACGTGAAGCAAAAGCTTTCGATATCATTCTACAAAAATTACGCGAACAATTTGGCACAATTATAGTTTATCTTGAGGGGCATGTGCGAATGATAATATTTTTATAAAATCCCCGATTAATGTCACTTTGTGACATTAGTCGTAAGGTTGTAGAGATCGTGGGGGTTCCGAGGATAACGTCAGATGGCCATCGGTTATCTTAACTTGCCCCACAGCCACATCCTTTACAATCTAAACGGACCCTGGTACTACTGCAGCGGGATAACGCTAGGACGAAGAAGACACTTTTTTGTGTATGTTTCTACTATTTGAAGACGCCTGTATCGATATGCAAAACTCTTTCTTGTTTTAAAGGGTACTCACTATTCTACCCAGGAGGTCCCTTAAAATTTTTATCTAAATCGGTTGAGCAGTTTTCGAGAATTCGAGAGTGTTTTTTTAAGGAAGAAGATACTATTTGTTAGGTTTTTAATATTCTACAGAAACTAATATCTTTTTTCCACTGCATTTTTATTTCTTGGGTTCGTTCATTGCTCCCTATGTAATCTTTAAGGGGACAATGGCTAAAAATTAATCCTGGGGCAGAACTGTAACATTAGAAGTATTCATAAATTGAGTCTATTTTCAAGAAATATAATCTGATCGTTTTCTCAATGTAGCTAAAACCCTCACGCGCTCCACAAAACCATGCTCCAGGTGTTATGTACAACATGATTTTACTTTAATATAACCTTTTTTTTTCGTTTCTGTACCTAATCTACGTAATCCAATTGATCTCCACGACGCTTTAGTGGCTACAAAATTAGCATCGATCCCTTCTCCACTATAATGTGAAACGCGTGAGTTTAAAAGCCATTTATATATAATAATAATTATGGATACTACTTGCGAAAGTTTAAGTTAAAAAAATTGCTAACGTATGTTGTACGTTGTACGTATATATGTAAAAGTATTATTGTTTCATACCGCTAACGAAGCTTACTAACGAATAAGTATGGTGAAAAGCTTTTGAACAACCACCTTGCTTAGTGATCGTGGGAATAACTTCGCTTCAAGAGGCTACTCCCGTTAAATAGAAACCGTGCGGTGAACGCAGACAGCGCGTGATGTGCATAATACTAGCCCTTTCGTTTTACTTATTATTTTAATGCTTTTTTATTATTTGTTTTTCCTTTTTAACAAAAAACTTATTTTAGTTAAAAAGACAATAATAGCTATATCTCGGTGTTGAGTGGAGCTTTCGAAATAATTCTTACGATGCTTCCTGTATCATTAACTCACTTTAGACCTAAACGTAATCGGTCAGTTCATGGCTAAGCGTGCGATATACTTTGTAGGAATGCAATTTCACGATCATAAGCGAATTCATACGCCAACTCGCATTTGCCCAAAAATTCAGTGGTTCTGCCCACTATCTTTTTTGAAGGTTAGATCCGCGCCCGTTGTGATTTTACCTTAGTTAGCATTTTACCTTTAACCTTAAAAGACTTGACCCTAATTAAGAAGGTACATTTAAAATCTATAAAGCTTTACCAAGCGCAATACATTGAATTATATCGCTGGCGGACGGCAATGACAACAGTAGATTTCACTTTCAATATTACAGTATAAAAACAGGTCTCTACGTGTTAAAATCGATCTCGAGACCAGCCCATGGCGAATAAAAAATCACTAGAAGCATTCAATCGAACAATGCAAGATTTACGTGGTAATCAACAGCTTTTTGGTGGGATGGACAGGGTTGCCAGTTCTAAGGAATCCATATTATATATATATATATATATGATAGAGATATGGAAGTAATTATGACTACAATTTGTATTATTTACAATCAAAACGTTTGGGATCATTTAAAAAATAAATTCAAAATAAGCAAGTCGCCCCCTGGACATAATGATTCACAATGATACTATAAAAATTCGCGAAAGAATCCATACTATATATTCTTTTGCGAATTTCTTGTTCTTCTTTTAAACAGAATATTAGGAATACTTTTTAGGTAAGTCTAATATTACCTTTTCTCCTCCAACTAAGCTTGAATTAAAAGCTTGTGTTGGCAGTGGGTGCGACAATTGGCGGCGGCGGGGTTTGAACCGGACACGTTGCGTCAGTCATTTCAGTCCATACCTTGTACCGTTGAGCTATTGAGGTTCAGATTTTAATTCGGTAAATTACGTCATACGTAAAAGGGGGTAGGGGGTCACTGAAGGTGACATTGTGTGACGACGAGGGGGGGGGGGTCAAAGGCCTTGTGACGTCAAATGTCAAAAATTAAAAAACCAAAACAAAATTGGAACCGCTGTTTTCTTTTACTTTTTTTAAATACGTGCATAAAATTGACGTCACACCGAGGGTATAGAAATGTGACAATCTGTGACAAGGAGGGGGAGGACATTCAAAGTCGTCAAATTCGTGAAGAAGATTTAGTACAGCTTATTTTTTTTAAATATGTGAACTTCTATAAGTCAGCGGTACGATGTATGAAACAATAGTTTAATATGAGATATAAATGTGTACAAATACTATCTAAAACCTATAGCAACAAATGACTCCATCACATACCGACAAAATAGGGCTTAGGTCAAAAGTTAAACAGCCCTCGGCTGCCCCTAAGGGTAATCAAAGACGCTTCCAGCTCTAGTAAAAGGTTCTCTCGAGTGTTGAACCCTCGTCAAGTCACTTCCATATATGTACAAAAATTTCATAAGAATTTTTGAAAGTCACGAGAATTTTATATATGGAATTTTTTTTTTTTCAGCCATATTTATGTATAATTTAACCCCGTCCGGGGCACGATCGGTAATACGTCTGTTTTTTTTACAACCGATTCTGCAAAATGGCAGTTTCAGCTTTTTGTTTTTTCAACTGTTAGTTGGTTGCTGGACCTTGGATTGGTTGTCAAATATTTTAAAACTACCTTCATACTACGAATTCGTCGGCGTTTTCTTCTTCGACTAGCATACAAACTTTAACCCCTTTCGAAGTTCATTTTCGAAAGAAACGTAACGAAAAGTAAAGAAAAAAAAAGTAGTCTATGATATATCGAATTTCATCAAAATCGATTCAGCGCTTTGGTCGCGAAAACGTAACTAGTCCGAGTTACTTTCTCGTTTATAATGCCACTAAGAAGAGGCTTTATTTAGCTTATTTTTAATTTTATATTTATATATTATATAAAAAAATTATTGAAATTGGGCTATGTTTAGAATTACCAAGTACTGTTACTTCGCCTTTACTACGACGGAACTACTTAGATATTATCTTCAATCTTCGACATATATATCTACAATACAATTGCTGCTCCTTAGTCTTGCTGCAACTCAAAAACAGCTGGACCAATTTGGATTCTGTTTTGTTTTTGTTTCATTCCTTTTATCTTTCAGGGAAGGTTTAAAGACAAAAAAAGAACGGAAAAGTCAAAAGATTATTCGAAAATTCTAAAACATTCAGATTCTTTCGGTAGTTCAAAATACTTCAAATAATACTTCGTACTATACCTGATTGACGTACCAAGTTAAATCATTATTTCATAAAATATAAGGATAGTGTCACGTTTTTTAGAAAAATCAAACATATATAGGACATTGGCTTATTGGCTAGCGAGCCGAAATTCAAGATAAATCCGGATCCGCCGGTAGTGAATAATTTCTGTAAAGTTATCCCTGTGATTTACATGGTATCTAAATTTGATAGTAAATAATAAATATACCTTCTGGATTATAAAGACAACATACATAGCATATTTTATTTAATTTATCTGTATTTGAGAAACAAAAAGTAATTCGAGCACGAATCTAATATTATACATACATATGCCCATACCTCTAAAGTTTCTAATTAATATATCTTATATACTTACAGGAGCAGTATTGAGGAAAAAAAAGGAAAAACACGATTTCAACGAAAGTTACTACATCAGACAAAATATCTACATTAATATGATATGTGCTATTAAATCCATATATTTATTTTTATATGTATAAAATCCGCTTACACGAAATCTGGAAAACTGCGGGACGTAGATGGATTAAATTTGAGAAAGTGGTTACTTTTTAAATTCCCATTCCCACATTTATATCCAATTTCCATCCCTTATTCCTTTAATCAAATTAGAAGTAGCGCCACGCTGGCAATCCTTTTGTTTTTCAGCCGAATTGGGCGCGTCCAAGTACCGGTACCGCTTTCTCATATAAGAGCGACGTGAGGTAGCGGTAATGATGTCAGCGTTGATAATGATGGCAACGACTTACCATTAAGGTATGGTATGGTTTATAACTAATGGTTTTGAATTATCTATGAATACAATTATAAAATAAAGGTTCTCGTAAATGTTGCATTATTGATAAACATTGAAAATAAAATGGCCAAGAGCGTGTCAGGTCAAGTTTATATAGAAGGGTTCCGTATCTGATTCGCTATAAATGTATATTAAATGACTTCAAAAGTTACTCCATTATGTTGAAAATAATTTTTTAAACTCAAACAACATGGAGAATTTTAAGTCTCCATGTCTAATAGTTCGGAAATCATAGGGACCACCTTGAGAGACGACAGACGGACGGACAGAGCGAAAATACAAGGGTTCCTTGTAGGAATACGGAAGCCTGAAAAGGTACTATTATATAACGTATTGGTATGAGAAAAACAGAAATATATTTATAGATAGAGCCTCAATAGCTCAACGGTATAAGGTATGGACGGAAATCCGCAAGGTACCAGTTTCAAACCCCACCGACAGTGCCTTACGGTACCTTACGGATTTCAGTCCACACCTTATACCGTTGAGCTATTGAGGCTCTATATTGATTAAAAATATTATTGTAATTTTGACTTTCTTATACTTATTCTTGTACTTTTGCATGCTGTTAAAATAGTAAATTGTAGATAAGTGTTCAGAACAATGCATACGTTGGTGGGCGTAAAACTTATTTATTTTTAAAAGACTTTACTCTTGACCCTTTACTTCTAAGAAACGTTGGTAATATCAGTAATTTAGATGATTAAAAGAGATAATTACTATTCCATTTGATCGTTACCGGACAGTTCGTCGACTTCTCGGTATAATATTGTCTTGATTCGACAGTAACTTTTTTATCTCTCAATCGACGTCTATAATTTGGGATAGAGGTTGCTATTATGCCGGAGCCCGACACAGGTCAAAGTGTATGTACATTTTAGTCCTTGAAGACTACAAAACTTTGTGAAGTTACACAAAGTCCCCGGTCACACTACATGATCATTCAGATTAAGCTATTTATATTGGATATTTTGTAAAAAAAAAATTGCATTCGTACGCCCTCCTCTATATAAATTATAATTTTGCCAAATTTAATACTCCTCCGTCCGCGCAATTGTCGTAATATGGTACCGAAAGTTTTCGCTTCACGTATGATTAATTATAGATTGAGTGGAAATAGATAGTATATTTTTACTTTAGACTCGTGCGTCGAAACATATCAACGTAAGCAATGTCTAGCTCCGACATTAGAAAGTAGATGTCATATTTTTAAGTTGACGTCTTACTTCAAAGTTAATTGACATTGACAAATAATATGTAAATTTGGATATCTTTACCTTCTTGATCGTAATTCGTAAACAATTTATTAAAAGAATATTGACTTAACAATATATCAAAGAATTTTTAAATGAAGGAATAAATAAAATACCTATCATGAATAACTCTGAATATAAAAGATACCATGAAATGTTTATGAGAAACAATCATGGTTCAACAGCGTTACATACATTTTTCTGTATTTTCTTTACAGTACAGTGTGCCTTATATTGTGCGGTTAAGTTGAAAAAGAATGGTCTTATTCAATATACCACCGAGTATTGTATCATAGTTTTTCCAACGATTCTAGCACATACCGTCTTATCGTCTCATATTTATGAATTGAATTTAGGTATATTTTGTATACTAATTTATGAAATGTTTAAAATTTATGAACATAAACACATTATTGTCGCATTTAAATCTAAAAACTACAATAAAAATGAGAGGATTCTATCAATATCATGTCTGAGGGGGTTAACTTACCTTATTAGTGTGATTTGTATACTAGCAGTGGATTTTAAAGACTTTCCGCGTCATTTAGCAAAAACTGAAGCATATGGTTACAGTTTAATGGATACAGGAGTGGGACTTTTTGTTTTGATGAGTGGACTAGTGCATAAAGATGTAAAGAAAGATAATTATATAAGAGTGTTAAATAGTAATATAAAGCTTATATCAATACTTTTAATACTTGGTGTTACAAGATGTTTGTCTGTCAAACAATTAGACTATCAAGAACATGTCACCGAGTATGGTGTTCACTGGAATTTCTTTTTTACACTGGCAGTTTGTAAATTTTTGTCATCTATACTCTTATTCATTTGCTCAAATAAATTTTTATTGAGCATAGTTATTCTTACTTTACATGAGTTTTTATTATATAGTGGTTTAGAAAATTGGGTATTTAGTAATTCACCAAGAACAGACCTTGTAGAAGCTAACAGAGAAGGCATTACTTCAAGCTTGGGCTTTGTAACATTATATTTATTTGGTGCTTTTTTCAAAAAGACTATAAGTGATCAAAGTGTTCCCAACTACAGTATATTAAAAAAAATATTTTTTATTTCTTTTGCGTTGTTATTCTGTTCACTGGTAATAAATGAGCTCAGGCCAACATCACGAACTTTAGCAAATGCCGGTTATTGTATATATTTGTCTGCCACAATGTCTCTAATATATTCTATATTATACTCCTTTGAAATTGTATTAAATATAAATAATAAGGAGAAATTTGCTTTTAATGTACCGTCAATATTATCAGATATTAATAGCAATGGATTATTTTATTTTTTGGTTGCTAATTTAATAACAGGCTTGATAAACATGACATTTAGAACATTATATCTACCTTTATTTACAACATTGATAATATTAAATTCTTATAAGATATTTACAATAACTTTAACTTGTTATGTGAATAAGAAGGGAATAAAATTATAACACATAGTAACAAAATATTTTATTATAAATGAACAACATTTTTTTTTACTGCAAATCAAAAAATATATTTTTATATGTTTAAAAATGTATGTTTCTGACTTTATTACAACCAGTGTTTTAGTCAAAATGGATGAGAGAAAATAATGATTACTTTTAATGTACAATTAAGGAAATTTTAAACATTGAAAATTTTTTATTTATTTTTTTAAATTTGAAAATTATTAAGAAAATATAAATGATGCAGGGTTCCAGAACAAAAATATTATAGTGCATCAATAATAAATATTCATAAAATAAACTTAAAATTGAATGTTTACAGAAAACAATGCATGCTTTTAAAGAAAAATTAAACAAATGATATAACTTAACAACAATGAATTTACTTAATATGAAAGTTAGAATTAAACGTGAATTTGACAACACCTAATTTTCCTTCAAAAGTAAGGGTAAACATTATTTTGAATATGTTTGCAGCTTGTTACTTTTCAAGTAAAGTTTTTTCGTGACATATTCTACCAAAATTGTATATTCACTCAATATTTCATGAGTAGTGTATCATCTTTACAGTCATCTTGTATGAAATCTGATACATGGGATATTCCCATCTAAAATATTTTTTAGATTAGTAAATTATTATTATATTAAATCTATTCTTCTATGTTAGAAGTTACAAACAGTATGTTCCACTATGCACTCGCGACGCCCAAAATAAATGCTCCTTCAGTCGTTCCACTTGACTACGATTGTTGTGATCGCGGTGAAAACTTTATTATTATCATTAATCACTCACGCTCAACGCATTAAAGATAAAAAAAAACTTAAAGCAATGAATATGGCGACAGAGAAAATTACAATAATGGATATCGATGAAAAACTTCTAAAAACTTTAGAAAAAATGACAAGCTAATCACTAAAAAAATCTTTGAAAAAAGGTGAATTTATGCCATTTACAATTATTATAAAGAAATTTGACACATTGATTTTTCATTACATTTCCTTGGCTTAAAAGACATTTTGTTGATATTTAAACGGAGATTAATTAAATTAAGACTATAAAATATCAACTTATATTTTTTTATATACATTAATTTAAACAATTATTATTAAAGTAAACACTGTATAGTAATCTTTAAATATTAACTTTTCTTTTTAAAGTCGCCATTTGAAATATTGTCTAACGCTAAGAATGCCAATAGTCCGTTCCACTTGAGTTTACGACCGTAAGGCTCGCAAGCAAGCGGAACAGAAAAAATTGCGGTCGTTGCGATTGCCTAGTGGAATGCACTTTAAATGTTATTAAAGTTCTATCATATATTTCATTACATTATAGTATATATCATTCATTATAGTATAGTAATAAAAATGTAAAATAATTAAAGCTATAAATAAACTTTCCATTAGGAATATTATTGTAACAAAATTCGGGTTAACAAATATACAAATTCTTCCATTTTAATTTAAAAACCAGGTACCTGACTGCATTTAATCAAGAACTTGGCACTACACATTGAAAGTGATTTATCAATCTTTTGCTGATGAAAATGGATATTTTTATTGTCAAAAAATTCTAAAAAAAACAGTCTTGGTTGGCAAGTCATTGTAAAGTATAACAGTAAACTCATTTCTTTATTTTTAAAATAATATTGTACTTGTGTTTCTACTTTGCTAATAAAACTATTCAATTTAACAGCCTCAAGTAAGAATAAGGCGGATTCGATATTTGGTTGATGTGATTGTGATAATTGAAGAAAATGATGCTTCTTATATCAATGGAGTATGTTTATAATGGGTATGTTCGGATATACACTGCGAGCACTACTCAGTGATCGTGCTGGTCATAAATTCGTTCCGGTATGTACTGCTGCAGTACCCTATGGAAATATATGACGTCATAAATGGTCGCCATTTTTTGTACTGAGAGCACTGGCGCTTTTGAGCCACAGTGCCCTCAGTACTTTGATTACGTGATCAATGAAAAACAGGGCGGCTCTTGTTAAAAAACAGTATTATATTATTAAAATATCGTAGGTTTGTAAAGCTTAAAGAGTGAAAATGGAAAAATTGAATGGGGATGTCAGTACACTGGACTACGTTCCGTTTTAAACTGTAACCAGTATAACAAACGAAAAAGGAACACCTTTACAGTATTAAAATCTGACGTCTCAGCTTACAGTGCTCGCAGTGTATATCAGAACATACACAATCTTAATATTTACTTTTTAACCTATTGCATCTCACTGCTGGGTAGAAGCCTTCTTTCTGTCATTTTATAGGGGTAGTTGTGGATGATATTGGTCCAGGAAAGAGGAAATATTTACTTTTAATAAATATAAACAGGGCTTCTTTGTTCGGGCAGGCGGGGGCACACTAAACCTCCAAGAAAATATCGAAAAATCGTCAAAAAAACGGAAAAAAAAATCGAAGGAATTTGTTAATTTAATGAGCCTGTAGAACCCTGTGCACTCGGTTGACGTTATACTTGACTTAAAATATAAACGCAGTGGCAAAGGATGGGGTATAAAAATTTTTCGACTAACAACTTTCGAGACTTAGCATGCCCCCCAAAAAATTGTGACAAAAACAGGTCTGATGATAAATATAAAAATTCTTACCGCATATAGCATTGTTGGAAAGTCAGTTGTTATACAGGTTGACTGGTGAGACACTCACTATATTGGACTGGTGTGATACTCACTATATTCGGGGACCTGATATTTGATGATCATATATGACGAAAATAATTAACATTAAATTAATATCAATTACGTGGTTAAGAGAAAGTTTACTAATTATGTACAGAACGC
The DNA here is from genome assembly GCA_024363005.1 of Charaxes varanes. Classification (NCBI taxonomy): domain Eukaryota; kingdom Metazoa; phylum Arthropoda; class Insecta; order Lepidoptera; family Nymphalidae; genus Charaxes; species Charaxes varanes. The sequence continues at coordinate 897,000 of JANCMC010021608.1, forward strand.
ATGGACATATTAGCGTGGACGCACGTTGATAGTCCATTTTCCCTTCAAATTTTAGTCCTGCCTTACGCAAAAGTACCTATTTCACTGATCACTAATTTGTTTCATAAGTTTAGCTAAAAAGATTTTTTTACTTATATCAATTATCGCGTTAACTTTTACGACCAGCAAACTAATCTCAGAACGTAAGACCCCACTTGCACTAATTTTAAGGAAATTTGGTCAAAATATAAGTACCTATTTTAATTACATAATTATAAAGTGAATCAAGTACTGAGTATCTTCCTTAAGTATTCTAAGTGTCTCACCAGTCACCATGTAAAACTCACTTTGGCATTCTACTTATATAGAAATTCTTGATTAGATGCTAAGTCCGATGTAGGAGAGGTAGTATGTCTTCAGTTCTGACTAGTCTTTGTTGTCGAGAGAGTGTTCGCACCAAACATGAGCAACTTCCATAAATTATAATAATCAAGAGAATAACCAAGTAAGTAATCAAATGTGGAAACCTTTGTGGGGACCAGAACACTGTGTATTTTAAATGGTGGTTATTTTCTGAAATAAAAAAAATATATTGGTAATAATCCGTATCTTCATCATTAATTTAAATTTTAAACTATATAATTAAAAATAAAGTCTTCTTCTAGCGTGAGTTTCTAGTAATAGGGTACGCTTAGATTGCAGAGAATGTGGTTGCAGGTAAAGTTATCATAAACGACAGTCGTCTGACTTCATCCCGGAACTCCACGATCTCTACAATCTCACGACTAATATCACTCTGTTATAGATGGTAATCTGTACCTACTATATAACATACCTTCCTAAACAAGAAGGTCGGATATTTGAAAAGCAATGTTAGAATGGGTCACCCATCTATCACCCGGCCGCAGTAAGAATTGCTCGACCTGGCGATCGACTCAAATGCCGACCATTGATTAAGGCTACGACCTTCTCAAATAATTGATTGTCGGCGAAGTCAATTTACGGACGATAATTTAACGTGATAACGCCGAACGCTTATCGCACGTTTTTTTGTGCGTGCAGCCGACGTTCATCGATTCATAAGACGTTATCACGAAGTGATAAATGAACTTACCGAGAATGGCAGCTCCATATCCCATTTTACTAGTCCCCATCCTGTATGAACAAGTTGGAACAAATATTTCGTACAGCCAATCGCTATCAAATGTCACATCTATTATTGAGTCTCCTGACTGGAGAAGATGAGTCTCCTTGGACTCAAAACTCTTCTTCTTTCTCACATATTTTGAAACATGCTCATGAGCACAGAAATATATGTCGGGGTGGATTGCATCAGTGACCTGTGGCAATAAATTAAAAAAAAAAATGGTGCACTTTATATCAATTTAAAGATAAAGATAGTCCATCTTGTTACCTACATGCAACAGTAACCTGCAAAAAGTCCTAATAATAATATACATTTATGATATTATAGTATATGTATACTTTAGATGTGTATAAAAGGGTTGCTGCTGTGAATAAAACAATTATAAATATTCTTAAAACCTTTTTAGGGTTCTAAAAGGAAAAAAAAAGGAAGGAAGGGTTCTACAAGGATTCCTTGTAGGGTAATCCTACAAGGAACCCTTATAGTTTAGCTCTATTCGTCCGTCTATTCCGCAAGGTGATCACCTTCTAAGATTTCCTTATTAGGTGTAGAGACAAATATCCCATGTTGATAGGACGTGCTAAAAACTCATAAAGAAACTTATTTTGAGCAAAAACCTTTGAAGTTAATTAATCACTCATACACAATATAACATCTAATACACAATACTTTTATTGTGTATAACATGACTACTTTTATTGTGACATGGTACCTAGAAATAAGTGTGTCTTGACACACTCTTGGCCACTTTTCTTTAAAAGGAAGTCTTTTTAATAGGGTTCAATTTAAATTTGTCCTACCCTTTAGTGAACATTTTGTAATTAATAACATAGTGTAATATTATTTACCTGCTTCCCAAACATTCCCTTTGATAGCACTGGATAATGTGATACAGCAATCTTTACATTGGGATCAGCAATATCAGACGCTTCGGGTACTTTGTACATTATGGAATTAACTTTATAAAAGGTAACATTTTTATAACTTATCACTGATTGCTGGTGGAATACTTTGTCAAATTCCATAATCTTGTCATGTCTAATAGGTTCATTTTCTCCCCCTATGTCATTATCGCCTGGTAACCAAATTTGCTGCAAGAAATATCATTTTAAATATTTAAACATCTTTGATTTAAATAATGCTATCACCTTACATTTTTATCTATTTATAAAAATATATAAAATTGATGTGTCCGCCTATGCGCGGTCGACGCAGATGGACCGATGCAGATGGTGCCTACTTCAATACATGAGTGTCTTGTAAGTAATCGTAAAAACTTTCTAATTATATTTTGCTTTTTAATTCCTTAGTCTTTTGAAGGCAGTTTTCTTTTTACTTATAATATTTTATGTTAACACAAATTTTGTGTTATTGTTTTATAATTTAATTTAACTTAAGGTAATAATATACTTAAACCTGATGTTACATACCACTATTGGATAATATACATCGAAAATAGTAAGGATCCTCTTGGCATAACTTTGGAACTGCACAGGAGTGGAGACAGAACCCTCATCCATAAGATCCCCAAGATATACTAGCACATCAGGCTTAAAGTGTTTCAACACAACTGAAAATGTAGTCTTCAAATATCTGAAAGACAAAATGGAAAAACTTACAATATGACTGCAACAGGTCTTTTTTAGGGTTCCACAGTCTTATAAGGAACCCTTATAGTTTCGCTCTGCCTGTCCATCTGTCTTTTCGACCATGTCTAACTACTACAATTATTGTCAGAAATACATGAAATTTGGTACACTTGTGTATAACATATAGATTTTATCTTTGGCATCATACAATAACAATAAATTAACTTTGTAGAGGTGGCCACCATTCATGTGAAGTGGGAATTAATTTTTTTTTCACAAACTTCATTGTGTGTGGTATCATTGAATAGCTCTTTGAAAATAAAGTTAAGGTTTTATACAGTGCTTTTTTTATTAGTGGTTACATTTTCGAATATTTCCTTCAGGAGGTGTTCCGAATATTCCTTTCATACTTTCTTAATTTTCACAAAGTCATTTTTAAGGCAATTTTTCGATATTTTGTAATTTTCTTTGGCATACCCAATGTGACCCCAAAAAAACCCTCAGTATATCTACAAGCCCTCTTTTAATAAAGATACCATTCATAAAAGTTCATTGGTCAAATATTAACAATTATAACACACTATGCAATTGAAAAGAAACATCTATGTCTACACTAATATTAATTTAAAATGATAAAGATTCAAGTTTTAAAGCAAAATAAGATAATTTTATCTTTCTCTACATATAATATCAATTTACAATAAAAAAAGGTTTCTGTTATTGTCATTTCAGATAAACTGTTAAATAATATATCTACCTGTCACTATCCCAGTTAAAAAGTATGCTTAAAGGCGGTGGTACAGCCAGTTCTCCTTGTATTTGAGGGTCTCCAATAAAGAGTATTTTTGTGCATGAAGCTTCGTGATGACACTTAAGATTCTGCCAAAACAGTGGCTGGATAAAGTATACAAAAAGTTCACAGTAAACAACTGTTAATAGCGGCGCCGCTACGAGGCATTTCAACGTAGTACTGTAAAACCAATTTTGAATAAAATATTAGAACACAAATTATATATCTATTTTATCTAATGTAGTTCAAAATTACAAATGTATTTAACAATTATGTTTACTAAATTGGGTATACCTTTTTCGTAGAAACATGTGTGATGTTTAGCTTGCTTGCATTACAAAAACATATATCTATATACATATATAACTGTGCTAATGATTCAAAACGCTATTGCAAAAAAATATCATATGACATGAAATCTATCAGTCAAATTTAAAACTATAGGATAAATATTTAAAATTAACTAATTACGATTCTCAAAATATAAACAGTAAGTAAATGTTTTTATATATTTTACGACTATGGATTCAAGTCTTTTGCCACTAAATATATTATAACTAAAAATCTCCTCGTATTATGACGTATTCTTGCGATAACGAAACTAGAACTACTAAACCAACTTTGATAAAATTTTGTGACTATCTGCAATTTTTGCAACTCGAAAAATTGAAAGTTTTGATTTACTTTTCTCCCATAATATTTATTACAAAGTCAGCGAAATGTCTTCGCCCAGGGTCGTGACGCAATTAATTTTAGATTTTTTAATTATTTTTTAATAACAATCAAGTCAAATGAAATTCTACAATAGTCTTACACTATAATTCTTACAGAACACAAAATATGTTAGATCTCAACTGATTTTTTAGGGATTACAAGGGAAAAGAGGAAAAGGGGGAGGCCTTTGCCCAGTTGTGGGCCACAATAGGCTAATAAAAAAAGTATTTTTCTTTTTTGTGAACAACTGCACTGCCAAAGGCTCGTAGACGTCAGCTGAATCACCGGTCCTAGAGTAATTACTATGCTCTTTAACTTTAAGGTTCCTAAGTCCTATTGGCAGTAGATATTGGAGCTCGCAACTGATTTTAAAGAGGCGTTGTGCAAAGATTTTCGTTCTTCGTTCTTTTTCAAGTTAATGCACCTTTAGTTTTATTAAAATCAACGCCACAATTAGTAAAATAAACATTTCCACACTTGGGTGGTTGCCGTCTCGTGTAACTGATCGGTTTATCGTTGTGATCCTCACGATAGTATTACGTAGAATTAGTGGCTTCGTACGTTCACTGCTATGTGACACAATTTCGTTTGAGGACTTCGTGTGAAGTGTCTGTTTTATGAGCTTGATATTTATTCGATCTGTCTTTTAAAATTCATTTTTATTAGCAATAAATGTTTTTCTACATAGCGTTAACCCATTCTAATACCAACACACTAATTTTCAGCCCTTGATAACCTACTGCTGGGCATAGACCTCCCTTTGTTTCTGCCACTCTCCCCTATCCCTTGCCAATCTCATCTAGCCACCTCCTGTCATTCTCCTTACATCATCCTCCTAACCGGGCTATGGGTCGACCAGGGTTTCTCCAACCCAATCTAGACCGCCACTCAGTTAGGCTTTACTCAAATATCAAGGTCCGTATTGCAGATGATGTGGCCGTGGGGCGAGTTAAGACTGCCGTCCCGCGTTATCCCTGGAACCCCTACAATTTCTCGAATAAAATCAATCAGTAACCATTAATCGAAACCCATTGTTTTTAGGAGCTTTCCGAAATATGGTTGAGGTCGGATATTTTAAAAACCAGTATTACAATTGGTCATCTATTACCCGGCTGCGGTAGAAACTCAACCTAGCGATCGACTCAGATGCCGAGCATTGATAAAGCTATGACCCCCTCAACCAGTTTTGAAATGGGTCTCCCATTTATCACCCGATTCTAAATTCCTGATGCCACTAATAATAGTAAAATTGGTGCGATTTTTCGTCGCTTTTGTTTGGCTTTCTTACGTCTCTAAAATAGAAGCCTAGAGGATATATTCCAATAATCCGCCTCATACGTCAATTTGTGGAGTACATATAGCAATTTCATTAATTTTCAAGCAGCTCTGATACACGACTTATTTACGTAGGTAACTTAAGCACACGCTTTAAGGTACTGTAAACACTGCACAAACAAATTGCTATTCCTAAAGCTTACACGGCCATCAGCTTGTACTAATAGTGCCTGATTAAACAGTTTTCCGAACTAATCCCAAAGATCCTAAGGTATCTGCCAGCTAAGTTTCTCCAACGCTTGTATTTATCTATACAGTGTTGTTTTACTTACAAGATTGTGATATTAAGTTGATCTCAGAAATTTATTTTATATACAAAGACTACTGTGTCTATTTTTAGGGTCCTGTACCTCCAAAGGAAAATAGGGAAGCCCTATAGAATCACTTCGTTGACCGTCTGTCTGCCTGTCTGTCAAAACTCCTTTTCTCAGAAACGCATATAGCTACAAAGTTATTTACAATTTTCAGATTTTCTTTTATAGTGCTACAAAGTATAGACTTTTGAATAATTTCACGATTCTAGATCAACGGGAAGTACCCTATAGGTTTCGGCTACCTTTGAAAGTGTATGGAAAATATGACATAAACGGCCATATCTTTTCATTGCGGACACTTGGGTATTTATTTTGTTACAGCTTCAAGCGACCACAGACCTCTATATTTGATATTAATTTCAACTTTATAGCTTTACGCATTCCTGAGAAAAAGAGTCTTGACAAACAGACAGACAGATGGACAATGAAGTGTTTTAATTTTTTTTAAATTTATTTATGTATTTAATTATAACGGACTTATATTTACTTACACTGATTAAAAACATATCTTACAAATAGTTAATATACGTATACAAGTTCAAGAGTACAAATAATATTATATAAATTTAAAATAAGTTTTCACAGAACTGCAAACAGCCCTTTATGACTTTCGATCATTCGTCTGAAAATAAGTCACATAGTGGAAATTTGTGTAATAAATTATTTAGTGCCGATAATGAGCGTGATAAAGGAGGTGGTCTTATAAGGGTTCCTTTTCTTCCTTTTGATGTATTTTGGAGGTAACCCTAACAGTAGTGTGATCATCAGTAAAGGAAAATCTCACTCCGAGTAAGACAAACCGTTTCCATTCATGTATAAGTATAACAATAAAAAATCTGCGGGGCACAAGAGACCGGGGTCCCGCGGCGATAAGATATCAAGTTATTCCTAACCCATTTGTATTATTGGCAGATACGGCACTACTACGGTTTCTCACTCGATTTTTAAATAATATTTAAAGGTATTTTTTTTTAAATAAATAACAAGGGGAAAACGTGCAGGCAGTTAACCTGAGTGAATACCGACGCTCATGGAGAAGTGAAAAATTAGAATGCTCTTTCCATAAAGTGTTCATTTATTCATTCTTTTTTGTTTTGATTTCATCACCTCTTTTCAGACCAGCTGAGAAAGCCTCGACAACTTAGCTCTAAGTCGAATAAACTATCGCCAGAATATCGCACATTAAAAAAAGTATGCTAACTTTCTTACTGACTTTCACAAATGTTGTAAAAACCTAAGTGATTATTCGAAATTTGATTTGACCTACATCGTCCATGTTACTTCAAGTTGTCTATATCGTACTTAGTACATTGTTCGTAGTATGGTTCTTCTTACTCTAAGTTTTCAACACAATCTATGTATTAGTTAAGTTTTTTTTTTTAAACTAACCAATATATGCTGGCGACTCGTCTCTGATCTTTTCCATAGTATGGAGACAAACCTCAGTGGTTTCACTATGCTATTTGTTCAGAATCCATTGTAAAATGTCTCGTTAAAATGTTAATGTAAATAAAAATAAATACTACAATTAATTTAAGTTGCTATTACTAATGTAAGTTTTTAAGGAGTACAATATTAATAATAATAATAAATCTTTTATTCCTCTTACTAAGCCTAATTACAATTTTAATTTAAATTAAGATGACATAGATGGTCCAGCAAGAAGAAATGGTTGCAACCTCAGCGTTAAATGCCGGCGTACTAAAAAAATACGCCGGAGCTGATTTTCAGGTGTAACCGATTTTTAATGGCTACACGGACATGACGGAAAATATACGAAGAATACATGAAACTAACCATAAAGCAATAAGACTTTAAAGTAAAACTATCCGAATAACTATTAACTACTTTATATCTAAACGTCATAGTGCCGCGTCAACACTGACGTGTCACCACGAGTTGTAATTGACGTTAAAACAAAAAACGAAAAATACTTAACGTAAGGCCTATAAACCTATTACTTTAGATAGTGTATTTAAAAATTGACTTTAGTATTGACAAAAGTAGCTGTAGCTTATACAATCGTAAACAATTAGAAATATGTAGTTTAGTAACATCTTAAAGTTTAAAATTACCTATATATTCGATATATAGTTCATTTTAAACTAAAGATATATTCTTTTAAAGTACGTTCACTTATTTTCAAACACACTACACATTTGAGTGAATAGATTGAATTACGAGATTTTTTTTATTTAAGACTTTTCAGGAGTATTCTCCTCTATGACGTACCTCGCTTGCCTGAATATACCTACTGAAGTAAGTTAAAACTTTTAATGTAATAAGGATCCACTTTTATTATTTAAGTACATATAGTATTAATTGTTTTTTTTTATGGCACAGCGACCCATATCGGGTCTTGGCCTTGGAGACTAAGGGGTACCATATTCTTCGAAACCCGGCGATGAAGTAGGTTATTATAACTTTTTGAGGTAATTACGCTTTGGTGTACCGAGAGTGCTAGTTGTAAATTCTTTTATTTGGTCAGGTTTGACAATAGGTCAAAAAACTTTTCCATAAAGCCTCGCTTTCAAGAGTTAAATGAGGCTTTAATAAAATTTAAAACACATGAATTAAAATTATACTAGGGCACCCGTTAGACGTTGTCATGCCTTATTTATGGTCAGGCTGTCCAGTACTAACGCCATCTATTGGAAGTATTACGAAGATGCGACCTATTTATTATTTTTTAGTATTTTCAAATTACTCCTTTGGGTTTCCTTTCTTTCTTTTCTTTTTATTCTTTCCCTGAAACAATGCGAATAAAATAAAACTGAACAAATGAAATCCACGTAGTCGTTTTTTGAGTTATAGAGAGAAACGTATCAAATTTGGGATGAATCACGACAGCAGCGCCACCTATGCAATCCAATTGTCGTGTCAAACCCTACGAATCCCGTGGAATGTACAATGCGTAGGACCACATATGACTTAGATATATGTCCTTAAAAATGCACCTCACTGCGTACGAAATAAGGTCCATTATTCTAAACCTTTCTGGATTTATTGGTTTTTCTTAAAGATATATATATATTTTCTTATAGATTTTTTAAAACAAACATCAGTCGTATATCTTTTGTGGAAGCGAAGACACACGAGTTCGAAATTTGACCTGTTTTTGTTATTCAATTTAAAAAAAAAAACAACGAAATTGATGTGCGAGACTAAAATCAAATTTTATGTAATTTTATGTATGTAACCTTCATCTTTTAAACTATAAAGATGTTCATAGACTTTTATGAGCCAGACTCGAGGTGGGAATCGAACCCACGACCCCGGAGCAGAAGGCCCATCACTGCCCACTGCGTCAATGGGCCAGTCAAAAAAATAACATCATTAATGCATATGCTGTTTCAAGTAAAGTTCAGAACAAATAATTCACCTCTTTTTTAGTAATCTCCTTCTTGTTGAGGGGCCTTTTCGTCCATGAGCGTCGGTAGTCGTTTGCCCCTTGTTATATATAAAAAAGCTGTATTTCCCATCACGTCTACCGGTAACTGCTCTTAAGGCAGACTTAGGACACTGTAAGGCCACTATAGACAGCTCATAAGTGTCTACGAAATCCTATGAAAGCACTATTTATTTTTTGCTTTTTAGGTCCTCGCCTTTTTGTTTTTGAAGGCGGTTTTCTTTTTTTTTTTAATTTTTTATTTACATTAAAATTTTTTTTTTTTTTAGGTTTTAAAAGAATATTAACAATACTTTTTAGGTGTGTCTAATATTCCCGTTTTACCCTCCTACTAAGCTTATATTAGAAGCTTGTATTAAGAGTGGGTGCGACAATACCCCAGCAGCGGTGGGATTTGAACCGGGTACCTTGCGAATTTCAGTCCGTACCTTATTACCGTTGAGCTATTGAGGCTCTAAACTTTATAGTTATACAATAAGATAACTGTTAGTACCTTCTATGTAATACATATTTTAGTTGTAATATTTGGTCGTGGGTTCGATTCCCACCTCGAGTCTGGGCGTATTATCGATATGTATGTATTTGTATATTTACAACAAAAATAATTGTGTATAACTGGCGGCTGTTACCTATAACAAAAGCATTAAGTTGTCTACCTTAGGAACAGACGTCCGTGTGTCATATAGTCCTGTATATATGTTAATAAAATCTACCTTAAACCCTTAATGTTATAATAATATCGATTCCTTTGTCTTAATGTTAAGTACATTCCGTTTTACTTTATTTTCATATACTGGTATATCAGTTTCTCTTATGCAAGATGTAATTAGCTTTAAGTGTATAAGACAATTACCACTAACTCAAGTTCTCTATGTATTTTATTATATGTTCGCTCCAATAAGCGATCATAACTTTTTGAAGCGCTCATTCAGATATTCGAAATTTTACGACTGCCATCGTTGCGGCAAGTTAAATTATTTATATTAAAAAATGAAATTAAATTTAAAAAAATAATTATAATTAATAAGATAAATTTATTTTGGCTACAAGCGTGGCGTTACTCATAATGTTTTCTAATTTTATCACTTATCTCCCTTCTTCAATTCCTTCCTTCCTACGCAATCCTTTCCTTCTTCCTCAATGTACATAAAATATAAATCGTTGTTCGTTAGTCTCACTATAGCACCATTTTGAATTTCGTTTATTTTGTTTTATTCCCCTTATTGCTGAGAAGGTTTAAAAGATAAGAAAGAATGGAAAAGTCAAAAGATTATTAATAAATACAAAAAATACAGATTATGTCGCTACTTCAAATATAATATGACGTTCATATTAAACGTTTTGACTGGCGTGCCATGTAAAAATATTCTTTCTTGAAACACACAGTCACTTTTTGTGGAAAAGAGATAAAAAAGATTTGCTAATATACTAATTGCAGACGAGCCACAACTCTGACATGACAGCGTCTGCCGGGTCCGCTATAGTAATATTATCAACAATTTCAACGTTTTACTTCTGCCAGGTATCTTATCGACAAAAAATTTCTTTATTTAATATTCCACCGTTGTACCGTCGAGTCCTAAATTTTATAAACGCAAAATAAAGCTTAATAAACGTCACTTTTACAACCTGCCCTATGACAGTATAAGCAAATTAATTACAGTTCTAAACCTGAACCTAGAAACCATTAAGCATCGTGGAGTTAATTAGGAAACATAATAAAGTTATGTTTAATTATAAGTCAAGCCATTAAAATAATTAGCAAGAAACTTTAAAGATTATTTTCATATATACCATAACTGACCTAATTTTATTTGTCTAGCTTTTGCCCGACTTTATCCGCGTTAAATTCAATGATTATTTTAAACTAGCTGTGCCCGTAACTTCGTCCGCGTAAAATTAGGTACGAAATAGACTCAATTTTCGGGTGATGACATATAGCCCTCCTCGATAAATGGGCTATCTAATACTGAAAGGATTTTTCAAATCCGACCAGTAGTTCCTGAGAAACAATCAAACTTTTCAGCTTTATATATTAGTATAGGCTTTGAAGGTTTTACTTTATCTGTGACTGATGTCTTAAGGTAATATTAAAGGAAATTTTGATATAACATATGTTTCACATTGGGTACCTCCTCACCCGATGATGCATTTCCGTAACGCTCTCGGAACGCATTCGCCACCTTACTCCCCAAAGTCAAGCGTTAGTAAAGAAGTTTTACTTTAAAAAAGCCCATGTTCGGGCAAGACATTTCTTGTTGGATCAAAAAGACGATTTGAATAAAAATATTGATTTTGAATTTGATTTGTGTATTAAAATCTATTTTCAAAAGTGGTTATATAACCGTTTACACAGAGTTTGTAATTTCTTTTATTTGGTTAGTATGTAACGAAATCCAAACAGCAAAAAGCCTCTATCGACAATGTTTGCTAGCGTATGTACAGCAATTCCTATCGACTGTACGAGGTCAACGAAGTGTACATAGTTGGGGACCGCGATGAAACGTCAACTAGTTATAGCGTCTAGCTTTAAAAGGCCTGTTTCCAGGGGGTCTTTTGCAAATGACTGTGCCTACTCCATAACATAAAACTACTAAACGTTTAAAGTTTTAAATATGAGTTAGTAGATTTGTTGCCTCAATTTGTTGATCAATCTTCCTATCCCCAACTAGGCTATAATATAATTGGAAGATTTGTTACAATTAACTATTAATACAGTGTTGTAACATTAAATTCTCAAAAATTAAAAACGCAGATAAACGTTACAGCGCATATACATTTTCATTTTTTACTTAAAAAAATACATGTATTTTTTATTTAACATGCGATTAAAGGTCATTTTAATACGTATCCGGTGAATGATCTTTAATCTCATATATATATAAAAAAATTCAATATAGATTTTTTTTTTTTTTTTTTCAAAAAATGCTCTCATTTACGATTTTATTACACCCGAGTGTAGTTTACTTTCCCTTTTACTTAAGTTTTAAATTCTGAAACATGTTTTTCAGTCTATCGGTCTCATGTCTAAGATTGTATCTCACTTCTCAAGCCCATAAGATCGTGTTACAACTCATTGTAAAATTAATTATGTCAGCAACCGCAGATATACAAGATTACGTATCTGGCGACGTCGCCATGGCGTCTTTATGAGGTAGAAGACTTATTGTGCCAAATTTCATACTCCTTCAATATTCGTAAAATGCTATATAGATAACCTTAAAAAATATTCAAAGGAAGACGTTATTAGTAGAGAAGAACCAAAGGTATTTTCACATCAAAGCAGAGGATGTACCTCTGCTTTGATGTGAAAATACCTCTAATCTAATTCAATCACTGCTCGTCGATGTAAACTCATCAGACTGTATCGACTCCCTGGTGATTTCATAAAGCAAATTATCAACGCTTCAACGAGAAGAGCACTCCGACTCGGAAACTCCAGAGGGTATCGACTAGACGCGGAGATGGCTTCAAATATATCAAGTTAGTATACATATTTATTTATAACTAATCGTACACAAAACAGGCTGCAACTGAGGAGGTCGTGGCCTAATCAGTGGTCGGCATTTAAGTTGATCGCTAAGTTAAGTTGCTCTGGCTGCGACCGGGTGAATTTCACTGTTACCATCTCTTACTGTAACAGTGAAATTATACATTGACATTTGCTTTAATTTTCTTCCAAAAGGTTCATAACCCTTTACTGCTCAGTTTCCGTAGGGGACTGACTGCAAGGTTATGAATTTAGCACATGTGACAGGAATCTCTGACCCGATTGCTTAAATGTATTCAACACTAAGGTTGAGTTAATCCAATTACTACAGCTATATATGACTTTGAACTCTCCTTCCATTAATCTATATTAGATCTCCAATTAGTTGGTGTTTTTTTTTTGTTACAAGGAGCAGGCAGCAAGCAGCTAAGTGCCAACTGACGCTCACAGATATCTGCACAACCAGGAGTCAAGCAGATGCGTTGCCGGCCTTAAATGACGAGTTTAGGCCACCGGGAAGTCTCACAAACCAAACGAAATGCGACAACAATACCATCACTAGAGGTGATACTATTGCCGCCTCTTCACGCCGATCTTATGTAAGAAAGATGAACCAACCGGACGTGTGGACCAATATTTTAACACTCCCCACAGCCAAATCCTGTGCAAACTAAGCGGACCCTTGTACTTAACCGGGATAACGGTAGGAAGTAGATACTAGGATTTCATCACCTTGTAGTACTACGAAAGCGAATGAATAGAAAACACACATTTACTTATATTCAGAATCTTTCTAATTTAAAAAAATATATGTACAATAGGATTAATGAAACACCAATAACCGGTAGTTATTAATATTTATTGGAAAATAAATGAAAAAAAAAAGACTCGCAAATAATCATAGTATACTTTTCTACACTTAAAATACAAATTCCAACTTAAATTAATAGTACTAACAGCCAGAACTTTGTACGCAACGGTGTTGCAACATCAAAAAAATTCTACTAAAATGGTAGATTTTATTTATAAAAATTTTGAAATGGTAGTTTTTTTTTTTTTTAATTTAAACGGTTTTTTGGAGGTACTCGTCGAAGAGGTACAGGGCCAGAGAGAGGTCCTTGCCGTCGTTGGCTGTGATGAAGCGTTTGAGGTCGGCAGTGTGGCCGGCGAGATCTCTGACGCATTTGGCATGATCTTCGATATATTCTTCCTCTAAGTACTGGGCGATCTGTTGGCAAACATCAATATTTGGTTAAATTGTAACTATATTATTGGCTGCAATTCAAATTATGACCATTACTTTGTAGAGAAAGAATGTCTCTTCTATCTTATTTTATCCCGGTCTGGTACTAAAGTCCGTTTAAATTATAGACTATGTCTTTGGGGCGAGTTAAGATGACCGACTGCCGTCTGACGTCATCCTCGGAACCCCCACGATCTCTACAACCTCACGACTAATACCACAAAGTAACATTAATTAACCCCCTGTTTTACATGCCTTCCGAAACACGGAGGAGGTCGGATATATGAAAACCAGTGTTAGAATGGGTCACCCGTCTATCTTCAGGCCGCTGTAAGAGCTGGTTAAACTAGCAATCCACTCAAATATCGGCCACTATTTAAATTACGACCTCCTCTTTACTACGAGTCCACATTTAATACTTTGTTTGTTTAGTTTAGTTTTCACTTCTCTAGTCTGTCCTTCTTAGCGTTTCGTTGGCGCAGACACTGGTCTGTCAGTCCAACCAGTCCGGCAGTCCAACTAATCTGGCAGTCCAACTAGTTTGGCAGCCCAACTAGTCTGGCAGTCCAACCAATCCGGCAGCCCAACCAGTCCGGCAGTCCAACCAGACTGGCAGTCCAACCAACGTAGCGACATCAACAGCCTTGTTAGAGGCAGCCAATAAATCGACCTGCGTGCAGCTGATAGGGCACGCAGGGTACAATAGTATATGGCTGTCCTTATAACTTACAAATTCACTCCTCTGGCGCAGCGACCCTAAATGAGTCTTGGCCTCCCTATCCTATGACTTGCATAGTGTTTTGTAAAGGAATAATAACTTTAACTTTATTTATTTGCTTGAAATCTAGATAATAAATATAACATAAATTTATCTTAATCACTATACATATAAGGCGCTAAGGTCAGTTACAGTAAGGACACACAGTAAAGGACAAATGAGTAGGTGGTATACTTGGAAAGTGCTCCGGGATCGTCATAGTCTTTGGAGAATGCAGATTTTGACAAATGTTTGTAGTAATATGGCTTTCTAGAAACTTAAAACCACAGATAATAATTAATACCATTTGTAATAATTAATCTTTCTATGCTAAATACTCTAGTATGCTAATTTTCCAAATTACAGATTCAAAATTAAACTAATTGTGCCGGAAAACTCTCATAATTATTTCAAATGGCTGACCAGTAAAATTTAAAATTTGTCAGATCCGTCACTTTTTATGACTGTGACGGGATGAGCCTGCCTATAGAAGTGTTCTGTACAATATAGTGTGCCAAAACTCACCTCAGGGTCGTGAGTCTTGTGGTTGTTGTGCGAGGCCTCCTGGTGGATGAAGAAGGCGCGCTCGGCCATCTCCTTCTGGGTGTCGAGAGCGTGCGCCAGAGACTCCAACTCCTGCAGCTCTATGGTCATGTTGTTCTTCTCGGCGGTTTCCTGCGAGCTGTGGCTGTGGAAGTCCATGGTGCCACCTATGGGACAAATAATTATAATTAAAACTAGAATCTCAATAGCTGAACGGTCAAAGGTATGGACCGCCGTTGGGGTATTGTGGCACCCACTCCTAATGTAAGCTTTTAATTTAAGCTTAGTAGGAGGGGAAAAGGGGAATACTAGACATACCTAAAAAAGTATTTCTAATATTCTTAAAAAAAAAAATTATGTTAATCTGGCATTAGTGTGCGTATGGTTTAATTTTAATAGTTTAATATATTAATATTGCATATTATAAATAAATATTAGCATTCGCATACCTTTCTCTATATAAACTACAATTGTGCCGAATTTCATACCTCTCAAATTCACATTTTCAATTTTCTTTTAAGCGAAAACTTCTTTAGGCGCATGGTCATTTTTGAGATGGAAAAAACCATTGGACCACGCGACACCGCGTCGTCGCTTACCGAAACCGACACTGGCGCATTTGACAATTTTTGATATGGGAAAACCTCGCGACACTGTTACCGTAACCGATACCTCTGACATTTTTTTTCACTTCTGTATTGTCACTGTTATTTTTTTATTCAATTTGGCTTTTTTTTAAGCACTTATGAAAGACTATTGACCTCCCCCCACCCTCTAGCGACTCCCTTGCACGTGACTTTGAGTCGTTTGTTTACAGTTTTAAGTTTTCACTTGATGTCACAATATAATACTTACTTCTTCATTTTGAATATTTATCATTTAATTCGTGGATTTATGCGAAATAATTTAAATATTCCTGCTCGGTATTCCTTAATGTGCTCCTGTATTCCGTTTAAAAGATGAGATCCTGAACGAATTGACGCCGATCATGAAGAAGTACGCACCCAGAAGGATCCCGGTGCCGGACGTGCTCTACGAATACTTCATTATGCGCTCCCGAGCCAACTTACACGTGGTTCTGTGTTTTTCACCGGTGAGGTCGATTTCGAAATTTCCTTTTTTCACTTAGGTTCTTTGAAAAATCTCGTGTGCATGTCAATTTTTGACATGAAAACTTATTGAAGCGTGTTCGGAACTTTTTCAATGGGCAAAAACCATAGAACTGGTACATTTAGAATTTTTTATATATATATAAAGCAATAGCTATTTTGGCAGTCCATTCACATTTTTACAAGTTACCTATGGCCAAATAAACTTTTTTTGTGTAGTTTTCAGACATACAAATTACAATACAATTCTTTCCTTTGTCTAGAGTAATTTTGGCTTATTTGATCTTTTAAGGGATTCTGAACAAATCAAGGCAATCTGAAATGTTCAGTTTTTAGACACTGTCTCTCAGTGCACCAAAGCATGAATAAAAAATTAATTGTTTTACTTTATACATTTTTAGACAGGCTTATCATTGTTTTTAGTGGTAAAGCTATTTTATCGTATATACAGTTACTTACTCTTTATTGTAATGCTGACTTCTTTGTTTTCTTATATTGGGTATTTATCTTTAATAAAGAAATTTATTATTATTATTATTTTAAGGGATTTTCCTAGTACATACATATATGACACTGACCCTTATTAGATCGTTTACCTTCTTCTTCTTCTACCTAGCGTTATCCCGATAACGCTAAGAAGAAGAAAAAGGTAAACGATCCGCGGTAAAAAGCGGACCCCGGTACTAGACCGGGGTCTAGTTGTAAAGGATGTGGCTGTGGGGTGACTTGAGATGACCGTTTATCGTCTGATGTCATTTCCGGAATCCCCAAAATCTCTACAAACTCACCACTAATATCACTCAAAGATATCAATCGAGACACACTGTTTCACGTACCTTCCGAAACACGGAGTAGGTCGAGGACCAATTCGGCTACAAGCATGGCGCTACCTCTAATTACGATTAATATCACTAAGTGACATTTAATCGGGTCCCACTGTTCCCTAGTCACAGGTTGTCACATTTCAAAACCCGCTCCACCTTGGTACGACATCACATATTATGACTCTTAAAAAATTAAGCCATGGTTGGGTCACCCCTTAGCGCATTAAAGACGAGTATATTTCAAAATTCAGACGATTAAGACAGACTTTTACTAGCTCTTTAGAATCGTCATATATTTTAAGAGCTACCACCGATTCGGAATAGCTGTGTCACGAGATGTACCAACAAAAAACTCGTTAACTACTCATTTACGAAATGGTTCTTACAATAAAGGAGTTCAATACATCTTCATGTTAACTGAAAAGCACAAAGTTGGAGTTTGTGCCCACGAATTTGTCCCCGTAAAATTAGATAAAATAATAGTTTCAATTTTAGCGTGATGACATATAACCTATGGCCTGCCTCCATAAATGGGCTATCTAACACTGAAAGTATTTTTAAAATCGGACCACTAGTTCCTTAGATTAGCGCGTTCTAGCAAACAAGCAAACTTTTCAGCTTTATATATTAGAATTGGAGCTCGACCTGTAGAAAATTTATATGTTATTACAGGACAACTTTTAACAGTATTTTATTTTTCATATTTCCTTCATTTTATTTAGGACAACATACATATTTGGTTTAGCTAACGGAACGGAATAGAACAGAATGGGAATATGAATAATAATATAGGATAATAGAATGTAGTAAATAGTAAATAGCCCAAAGTACGAGCAGAACAGCATCTGCTGGGTCTGCTACTATCTTATTTAATCGGGCTAGTCATAGCAACCACTTTATTTGGGTTAGGGTTTATTATCATGCACGTTAAAATATCTGTAATTAAAATTGAATAAGATATATATTATTTAGCAGGAGGAGGTCGTGGCCTAATCAGTGGTCGGCATTTGAGTCGATCACTAAGTCAAGTTGCTGTTGCTGCGACCGGGTGATAGATGGGTGACCCATTCTAGCACTGGTTTGTAATTGATATCCGATCTCCTCCGTGTTTCGGAAGGCAAGTAAAGCGGTGGGACCCGATTAATTTTTTTCGTAAAACAGTATTTTTTATCGATATAATTAAAATTTTATCAAAACTACTGATGCTAAGAAATTCGTCTCTCTATGTCTTATTTAATGGAATGTAATCTGATGCTGTAATTATGTCAGGGCCCGCACTTCGATTCTGTTGAATGCTACTTATTCTCTCATGTGAAAAAAATGTTAATAATCTTAACTGTCAGATATTAATAATTTGAATATGAGATTCATCTACAATTTGAAGAAACCACATTCCTCCAAATAAACGTAAAACTGAACTTCTAGGTGTAAGCGGTTACTTGTATTATGCATTATGCATTACACTCAAGTTTAAAATTTGAAATAATAATTGATATCCGCTTTTAAATTCGAGATTTTAATTATTTACTTGTTTTTATATTAGCTGAACGAATTAAATACCTTGAAGCTGGCAACCCTATAGATACGGTCGTGCATTACGCAATTCGCAGGTTAACTCGGCAACTTGCTCCACATTCGCTTTGTCTGACTGCAGTTTATAATATTAATATTAAATATTCACGAGAAACTCCTCTATAAAATCTATATATTCCTATGTTATACTTACCATGTTGAGCCTCCGGGGTCGTGGGTTCGATTCCCGCCTCGAGCCTGGGTGTATTATCCATATGTATGTATTTATGTATTTAGAAAAAATATATGTTTGTATATAACAGGCGATTGTTACCTATAACACAAGCATTAAGTTCCTCTTAGTCTACCTTAGGAACAGACGTTCGTGTATCATAAAAGAAAAAACAAAAATATTAGACAACAATATGTTAACTGCTTGTGCTGGTTGCTGTTTGTTTTTGTTATTAGTATATCTTTTGTATACTTATTGTGAGTGTTGTGTATAAAAGGCCTGTCACATAGGTTATGAAAGCTTGCAATATTTTTAATATTAAGTTTTGTAAACATGCCGTTGGTTAACACATTAAAATAAAATAAAACATATTACTTAGAATCTTGCATTTGGGCGAATCCCTATTTTTTTTAATATATATATAAAGGTTTAATCTAGTGATCGACTAAAATCTCGACCACTGTTTAAGCTGCCTCCTCTTATTAGGCGTATTAAGCCTTTAGCCGCGGTATGAACTGTTTAACGCAGCGATTGACTCAAATTCCGACCACTGATTAAGCTACGAGATCCTCTACAACTAGTATTTAAAAAAAACATTTCAGAATCGTACTACCAAGGAATGTAGCGGAGTCGAGAATGATCCAATTAGGGTCATTGGTGTGGATGTGAAGTAATGATGAAATCTGGCTGCTATTTCAGTCCGTGATCACGTTCGCTCTAAAGTGCATGACACTTTAATTGATTTGCTTGCTTATTAATTGTCACGCTTGTCTTAAGTGACAACGAGGAAACGTCTTGGAATTCCATGGAGTCACGATTTAAGAGCTGAGTACCTACAAAGCGTTGCGGAAGAAAAAACTCAGCCAATGTATGCATATTAATTATAACATTTTAATTTAAAGCTTATCCCTTAAATTATTGAATTTAATTTTATAAAATTTTGGGGGGTAAACTACAAGAATAAATGTACGGAAATACGGAAAGATTTTAGCGAAGAGTGCAAAACTGAGGCCACCCAGCACCAGCATGATACCGAGAAAGGCTGTCGTTAAAACTCGTTTATCTTGCCCAAGTAATTCGATTGCTGAAAACAAAATTAATATTAATATATATATTTATTCAATCTATGCGTTATTTAAGGATCTATACTATTAACCATCAGTGACCTGTGAATTTACCGTATGACACACAATACTAAACAATATATATTGTCACCTTTCAAGCACACTAAAATCTTAAATTTCATAATCTAAATACAAGGTGAATTGACGGCGATGATGGCAAAAAGCTGATGGATGTTAGTAGTTCAAGGAATTGTGCTGAAAAGGCTTATGTCTATTCCATTGGAGTATAATTTACCATATAGAATAAAGTAAGGTAAGCTATTATTACAAGGACCACTTACTTAGGATATATGCAGCTGGGAAAGAGCTGGCTCCAGCCACTGTCTCCAGGATTTAAGTATTAATTTGCTAGTTTTTTGACCGATTTATAATTTTATGTATGTTTACGCACAGTCATATTTCTTCCTATCTCCTATATCCTTTACTTGGCCCATCGAAACGTAGTCAAAAGTAATATAAAATACTATATTAATAATGATTATTTATGCTAGTAGAGTGGGCTCAACTATGGCCCACAGGAATTACCAATTAAAAATCATGATTTGGGTAGTGTATTACTACATAGTAAATTTTTTCTAGAATTTTAAAGCTTTGTCTGTTTTCATACACGAAGTCTAAGTAGCTGTGAGTGGAAAAAAACCTATATATTATCTACTGTACATACATTAAATTCCGGTGAAAATCCCATCAGACAAATCATCAAATTGAGTAAATGGACAAACAGGGTGACATAACTTCAAAATATGTTGCAATGTTGACTAATTGAAAATACTGAGGACAAAAAAGTTATTTAGAAATCACAGACATACAACTGTATCAATAGACGAACAACTGAAAATCGACAACCTGAAAATCTTGGCTGCAGAATTGTCCCTTAATCATTTATTTCGTGAAAAAAAGGTGTCATATACCTTAGGAACAGGCCCTCGTGTGTCATATAGTCCTGTATATATTTATTTATTTATTTGTGTTTGAGAAGCACAAGTTCATAACATACTGGTGTCTCTATGCATCTTTGTCGTGGTTCGAGAACAGAAAAGGGACTCCATATGAGTCTATGTTGTGAGAGTACACTCAAACACTAAAAAGTCAGAACAGTAGTATTTATATAGTTCTGGCTTATTGGTGTTTGAGTGACTACAGTACCTATAAATATAGTTCTGGCTTTTTAGTGTTTGAGTGACTATAGTATCTATATATGTAATTTTGGCTTTTTAGTGTTAGAGTGACTATCGTATCTATAGTTGCATAGAGTGACATAGTATCTATACATATAGTTCTGGCTTTTTAGTGTTAGAGTGACTATCGTGTTTATAGTTGTAGTTCTGGCTTTTTAAGCGTTAGAGTGACTAAAGTATCTTTTGTCTAGGTGCTGTACTGGGGTACCTGACATTTTACTAAGTACAGGGCTGCGGTACGTAACATTTAACTAGGTACGGGATTGAAGTACCTGACATTTGACTAGGTACAGGGCTGAGGTGTCCAACATTTGACTAGGTACTGGACTGAGGTACCTGACTAAAATACGCATGGTGCTTAGTTCGATCCCCGATGCAATACTAAAAATTAAAAAGCTTACAATGGTCATGTTTAAATCACAAAAAGCCACCGAAATTTTATTAATTTTTGGATGAGTAGGAAAAAAAGATCATAGCTGAATCAGTAACCGGCATTTGAGTCGATCACTTGATTAAGCAGTTCTTATCGCGGCCGGGAGATAGATGGGTGACCCATTCTTACACTGGTTTTTAAATATCCGACCTCCTCCGTGATTTGGAAGGCACGTTAATTAGAGGGAGCGCCATGCTTGTAGGCGAATTGGGCCGGCGCGTCCGGGTACCAGTACCTCTTTCTCACATGAGATCGGCGTGAAGAGATGGATCTTCCCTTCTATTCCTTTCCTTTTCGATCTCACCCCATATTTTTTCATAATCTAAAATTGAAATATTGGGGCACCACTAACACCATCATAGTCAACATCATCATCTTCAACATCATCATCATTATCATCAGTGTAATTTACTGCTGGGTATAACAATATGCGCCATTTTTAGTTGTTTTCATCTTGAAGCACCTAGCTTGACATGGTATGATTCGGTATATCTAACTGGCAATGAATTTACTATCGTTTAATTATATTAATTATCGTATAAATAACGTTACGATAATCATTAATCTCGGAAATGAGCGGTTACAGATATTAAAAAATACATAGATAACAATAAATAAACTGATTAAAAACAGACAGTGCAATGTGTCGTTACATAACTAGTGTTGACAATTTACTGAATGCGATAACTAACAAACAATGCTTTGAGGAGGTCGTGGCCTAATCAGTGGTCGGCATTTGAGTCGATCGCTAAGTTAAGTTGCTCTGGCTGCGACCGGATAATGAGGTATTCGAATAATGATAACCCCTTCGCACGTAGTGGTAACTTATGAGACATAATCAATTTCCCGTCATGCTCTAATGTACGCGTATTTTTGGCAAAAGGTCTACCGTTGCTTGATTAAGTCGGTGTCGGCTTGCTTTGATGGATTACCGCTTAAGTTACAATATATGTTAAAGGTAAATTGTATGGTATTCGCGCCTATTATTTTCACTTATTGCCAGATTAGAAGTAAGCTTTTGTTGACAGCAACCGAAACGAAACCAGTACTTACGGATGTTAGTTCACCCTTTCTACCATTAAGTCAATGAACCCCATTTTAGTAATAAGATTTAACAATATTGATTAATTATTAATTGAAAAACGCCAATAATTATCCAAATACACTTGAAAAGTCTGTCAACAATTTTACAATAAATATATGCATAATATTCTTAGTCCAGCCGGTTAGCTTTTTTTTCGGGTTCCTTAGTTCTAGTATAAGAAACTCTTAACTTTTGCTGTCATTCCGTCTGCAAGATGGCTCCCTTTTAGGATTTTCAAACCATTAGAGACTTGAAATTACCCATGTTGATGAGAAATATTATAAACTTAAAATCTATTGTATCGTCCAATGGCTCGATGGGCGGGCGATGTAAGGAGATTGGCAGAAGGGAGCTGGATGAGATTGGCAAGGGATAGGAAAGAGTGGTAGAAGTAAAGGGCCACCTATGCTCAGCAGTGGTCAATCAAGGGCTGAAGATGGTGATGATGAAAAACCTATTAGGAAAATAATTTTGAATGATATCGAACAATCAATTTTGATGTCATTTAACAAACACCTTTATCACATATTAATTACAGAACCCTATCTATATAAGACACGCTCTTGGCCACTTTACTTATTTATAACTTTCTATTTCAGATATACGCGGACGACGATCAAGATGGAAACCTGGTTGATGACGTCATAGTCCCGGAAAAAGACAAACCCGACTCGGATACCCTGGACAAGCTGCATGACATCACGGTCCTGGAAGACGAGAACCAGCTGGGTGATGATGAGGACATGTACGACGGTGATGAGAGCGGTGATTGGTACCCGGACTATGATCGGCGACGAGAGAAGGTGATGTGATGTAGCAATTTCTTTATTACAGCTGCTAACCTACACTGTATAAAAACAAATTGCTGTATTAAGTATATACTCATAATCTATATTTAAAAAAACAATAGTTGTTTGTTAGCACGCACGCCGCGAATTCACGACACAGGTCATGCCTTCCACATTCACGGGATGCTGACAGTCGCTCGTAGAACTTGCCGCGAAATAGACGTGGAAAATGCTTGTTGAATTTTATTATATCATTACAATTGTCTTTTATATTATAAAAATTGCATTTCAGACTTTCTATAAAATAAAAAGACATGAAAACATAATAGCAGACGGGCAAGACATTGTCTGCCGGATCAGCTAGTTGTATAAACTAAAACGATGACTGTACCTATAGAGAGATTTATAGAGCTATCTATCTATCTATATCTATAGAAGATGATATCCTTGATCAAGTGCTGCAATACCTCAATAAAATCAGTATTAATATCTCTCTATAACTTCTGGGTAACGGAAAAGGAATTTAACGCAAATAAAGTCGCGTGTAGCAGCTAGTATATAACTAAACTATACTGAAGTGATACAGAATCATTGTAGTACATAACATATCATAATATCATACACATTATTTAGTCGTTAAAAGATTTTATCGCATAACACTCAAAGCTGTATGTGGTTTAATGGCGTTTTATGGACGGCCGAGATAGCGCCTCGCGTTAAAGAAATATTACCTTTGAAACATGCGTGTAGGTGTGAATTGTCCGTATGTTTGTGCGTTTCATTGCATAAGTCGATTTGTACTTACTATTACTTACCTTTTTTACATATATTACAAGAGGAAAACCGACAGTCGGCTCACCGGTCGGTGACCAACGACGTCCATAGACACGTGCACCACTAGAAGGCTCACAGATACATTGCCAGCCTTTAAAGAGGGGTTTAGGGTACCATGAAAACTAACAAACGAAATGCGACAACAATACCATCAGATGACGTGACAGCATCGCCGCCTTCATGCCGATCTTATGTGTGGAAGAGGTACCCGAACGCGCCTTCCCAATTGGGCTGCAGACCAAAAAGACTGATTACCTTAAAAATATTGGCTTTCAAATCACGAATTGCCGTCTTCTTGTTCCCCTTCTTCTTGCAGGGAAACTCTCAAGTGCTTTCTCCCTCTGTGATCTCTCTATCTGTCTCTCGTGTGCCTTCTGCAGTGATATAACGCTTTCCTTGAAGGAGGCAACTGCTTCCCATCATGCCAAATTTTCAATCGGCAAGCAATGAATGTAACATTAATCATCATCTCCAGGTCGGGACTACAAAGATGGTGCACCTGAAGCCAGAAGACTTCTCGAAGGATGTGACGGTGGCGCGGCGTGACCAGGTCAACCTCAAGGAGATCAAGCGGCTGCTAAACGCCAATCCTGAGATGCAGGACATATGTAATAAAAATAAAGGCTATTTTCCGTACCTCTAAAGGAAAACAGGAACCCTTATAGGATCACTTCTTTGTCCGTCCGTCTGCCTGTCTGTCGCGTAGGAGAATAAGGCGATTCACGTGAATGACTAACGATGCCCATGGACTACTGCACAACCAGAAGGCTCGCAGAAGCGTTGCGAGCCTGTAAGATATAAGTTTTTTTTATTACAAGGGGGAAACTAGCAAACAGCAGGCAATATGTATGTGAATATGCTCCTTCTTAAAGATCCCTAAGTATCAGTCCGGAAATATCTTAGCTAGCAATTGGTTCCACAGACATATTGTGTGAGGGAAGGAATATCTAGAAAATAGAACAGTTGTGGACTTTTGGACATTGAGGTGATTGGGGTGGGTTTGCTCCTATTGGATGTAGAAGTAGTATGCCGAAGTTGAAGGAAATAAAAAGATACTTGAATATTTGCAGCACTACCAATGCTGCAGTCTACCGCCGCACCTCGCAGGGTGCGAGACAGACGCAGCCTCTTCCCAGACGCGACACCCGAATACGTCTCTGATTTTAGCCCACCCAAGATCATGGCCAAAATGGACGAGAGGTAACAAGGCACGCTCGCTTTCACACATACAAAAAATTTCAATTGATTTGAAACCCTATAAACAATGCACTCTGGACTCTTGTGAGGGCAGGCAGTGTTCCCAAAGAAAATTTCAGAATTATTAAAAATTAAAAAAAAATAAAGAATTTTTAAATTAATTGGGCACTTAGAAATCCTATCCACTTTATATAAGTTATACATCTTTTTTATTCTATCACTACAAATATTTGCATTCTCAAAATGTATCTATGCTCAAAACATATAAAGCAAGGGGCAGGAAGGGGGTACAAAAAATTATAAACTTAAAACTTTCAAGAATTAGCGTGCCGCAAAAAAAAAAGAACTAGCAAACTCGCGCTTAGACTTATTTATACATATCAAAATACGCATAAAAATTGTAATTTATGTTTGTTAAGAGATACATAACCATAAATTGCAATTGGTAAGATACAAAAATTAAGACGAAGTGCCGAGTGGAGTCGTAAAGGCGTGAAGGCAACAAATCTTACACACGTTCTCAATTTAACGTCCAAAAAAGTAAAGAAAGTTGTTTTAATCTATATGGCCAATATAGTCCAAGATGGCCGCAATAAACGTTAAAAGGATTTTTAATAGGTCATTCAATGACAGAGCCAAAGACAACATTCATTTATTCAACTTAACTTTTTTTAAAAGCACTTACGAACTTCATTAAACATACGTTTATACAAATTATAAAACCTTATTTTGACGATAAACATTGAAACTATACGCTAAGTTTTACCAGGGTAAGGATTCCTCGCGTCCTAAACTGAGAAGCTTCCAGGGAAAATTCTATCGTTTATTGTTCTGCGCACTGCGCCAACGGGCTAGCCATAATAAGAAGATTTGATACAATAGAAGGTGGCCAAAGGCCTGTAAAGACACGCTTACATAGAAGGGTTCCCTATCTGATACGCGGTAAACGTATTTGTTGAATGACATCTAAAGTTGTCCTTTGATTTCGTTAAAAATTATTTTCTTAATATGTCCTATCAACATGGCAAATTTCAAGTCTCTACCTCTAATAGTTTAGAAACCCTAGGGGGACCTACATTACGGACGGACAGAGCGAAACTATAATGGTTCCTTGTAGTACTACGGAACCCTAAAAAATTGGTAAAATCCATACCAAATTCTTGGTAAAGATTATAGCACATTCGGCTAGGCGAGGGAGTGAAAACTAGCAGTTAAGGCGATCTCTTAAACCTATACCTGGGTCTCAAGTTCCCTCCTCTGCAACGTGATGGACACAGCAGTATATGCCCCGAAATTGTATAAAGATTCAATTTTAATTGTCCACTTATATACTTGTTTCTATTGTCTCTGTGGAATCAATTACCAGCGTCCGTATTTCCGACTTAGGGACCTTCAAGAAAAGAGCATACTCATTTCTCAAAGGCGGGCAACGCATCTGCGATCCCCTGGTGTTGCAGTTGTTCATGGGCGTTGGTTGTCTCTTAAGAGTACCACCTAACTTACTTAACCTAAATGTTGAGGGGGCCCAAGCGAATGGAGTCGCGGGACGCAGCTAAACTTATATATAAAATTCTCGTGTCACAATGTTAGTCACCGTACTCCTCCGAAACGGCTCGACCGATTTTTGTGAAATTTTATATGCTTATTCAGTAGGTCTGAGAATCGGCTACTAACTATTTTTCATACTCCTAAGTGATAAGGGTGGTCCACGCGGATGGAGTCGCGGGGCACAGCTATTAAGTATATAAGTTTATTGAGTGCATAAAGAAAAAAAAATAATCAGAAAATAATTTATTATTAATAATTACATAAATAATAAACCTAATAGTACACTAATCCCCCCTCCTATAACACGGTAGCGCAAAATGGAGGAGCCAGATATAGCTTAATTTAAATGGTCATTTGAATGATCACGTAGTATGGACGGGGACTCTGTGTAGCTGCGCAAAGTTTTGTATTACTTTTCCGGTCTATAATGACGTTTAGGCCATCGAGAAGTCTCACAAACTAAACGAAACGTGACAACAGTACCATCACATGACGTGACAGCATTGCCGCCACTTCGGCTACAAGCGTAGTGCTATCTCTAATTAAATATATACAACGACGTTGAAATATCTTTCAGTGGTTTTAAACAATTTCCTTTTAAGCCCTGGTTTGTGCTCCTCTTCATGGGATTGAAAGCAATTGAATTAATTAGACATTTTTGGTTAAGTGTAACTCGTAGGTATCGTGAGTTTATTTTATATTCCAGGAAGTGCTGATATAACTAAATTTTCTATGAATATTTGTTTGTGAAGGGCTCATATTTGAAAC
The DNA here is from genome assembly GCA_024363005.1 of Charaxes varanes. Taxonomy (NCBI): domain Eukaryota; kingdom Metazoa; phylum Arthropoda; class Insecta; order Lepidoptera; family Nymphalidae; genus Charaxes; species Charaxes varanes. Next base: position 924,941 of record JANCMC010021608.1, read on the forward strand.
GCATTTCCTGGTCATATAAAAATCATTTTCATGTAATAAGTACTGTGTGGCCAATACTCAGATTGACCTCAATAGTAAGGGGGGCATCTGTTTTTTTGCCAACTAAGCGTAAAGCACTTGTTAGATTGCACCAACTCCCACATTTAGACCAGTCTTTCTACCGCTGATATAGTTTAAGACCGGTAGGACAAAATGTGATCTCTGGTCCGTAATATGGAGTTGTATATTACTGGAAAAATTTCCACCCTACAGAAAAACACAGCCTAATAATGCTGTTATAAAGGGGGCAGGGGAGCAGGAGAATGTTATTTGGCATCTATATACAAGATTGTAAAAAATACTCCTGGTATTTTTTTTTGTAAAATAATATATAGCAACTCGTTATATAGTTTTTTTGTATTTTATTCATAAAATTAAATGAATATATTCTTACTTTCTTTATTATCAATATACATAGATACAAACTTGGCACGTATTTATTAATATTAACTAGGAGCCTTACCTCATCGAGACGCCATGGCGACGCCGCCGGTTACGTATCCAAACGTTTCATATTAAAATTTAGGAGAGGTGTAAAACTGGCTGTTTCTCGCCACTTCGTCTGCATAAAACTCAAACCTCCTTAATCTGGCCCTAGGGAGATGTCCTTTGTTAGCGGATGACTACTAATTAAAACCTACCTCCTTGCCATATCGTTGCACGTCCTACAGTTTTCGAGACTTTATCTATAAACAAAGAACAAAATTGTTCTTTATTTATAGATAATATGATTGATCGCTGTACACATTTCCCCCCATCTTAAAATCACTGCGTTCTGGTAAAAAACACAATTATCATTTTCCAAAAATTCAGAAGAGAATTAATAGAATCAGGCTTTACTGGTCAAAATTCATAACAAGCAGAAAAACTTAAATCAATGTGTACGGATTTATGCAAAGTAGAACACTAATTTTTCTTCTTTTTTATTCTACTTTTGGTTTAATTTTTCTACTCGTTTGCAGCAAGAATAAGTGTGACCGCTCCCTAGCTCGTCGTTAATTATTTAAAGTTAAATTACACGTGCCCCAATTAAAGACCGAGTGTTATTGTCGTTTAAACATCACAGTACAGACCACACGAGATGAAATTAACGTTTAAAATTTACAGTACAGATCACACGAGTATGTTTAAAAATATATGTTATTATGATATATTTATATCATACTAGCTACTTCCAGTGACTTCGTCTATGTAAAATTAAACGTACCCTTAGAACTCCTTCAACTTGCCCTTTCGAAAAATGCGTTTAATAAACGAGATGAAGATGAAGGTCACGTAATACCTTTTGCTTTTACATGTATAGTGTTAGTTATGCCGGAGCCAGACATAGCTCAAAGTGTTTGTACATTTTGGTCCTTGAAGTCTACAAAGTTCTACAAAACTTTGTGCAGCTACACAAAGTCCCCTGCCACAGTACATGATCATAGCAATGATCATTTCAATGAAGCTATATCTGGCTCGGGCATCGTCATGATTTTTTTTATATATATAACAAGGGGCAAACGAGCAGGCGGTACTCTTAAGAGACTACCGACGCCCATGGACAACTGCAACACCAGGATCGGCGTGAAGTGGCGGCAATGCTGTCACGTCTAGTGATGGTGTTGTTGTCGCGTTTCGTTCGGTTTGTGAGGCGTCAAGTGATGGTATTGTTGTCGCGTTTCGTTCGGTTCCCAATCTCGTCATTAAAGATCGGCGACGCATCTGCTAGCCTTCTGGTGTTGCATATGTCCATGGGCGTCGGTAGTCACTTATGTGAGCCGCCTGCTCGTTTGTCCTTTATAACAAAAAAAAAAACCCTCATGTGTGTATACTAAAATGTGTTTAAATTCAGGATTTGTTTACTTCAAGTATTTAAATTATAACTATGTTTAAAATAATTAATATTTAGACTTAAGGACGGTTTTGACCGACCAAAACTGAGCAGTCTTAGGTCTCGTTCACGTAATAATACTCAAGGGACTGGAGCAAATTTGCTTATGCTGCCTTGTAGGCTGTAGGTACAAGTGTATGGTATCATTGAATATATACTTGTATACACAAATGTGTTATATACTAACGATTTTATTTCTATAATCTCACAAATAGTATCTCTCAGTGACATTCATCGGGTCCCACTGTTTTACGTGCCTTCCGTAACACATTTATTTTTAACTATTTGTTACCCATGACTTCATCCGGATAAAGTTAGGTGAACAATTTCAGCGTGATAATATATAGTATATCACCTTTCTCGATAAGTGGGCTATCTAACATTGAGGAATTTTTTAAATCGGAGCAGTAGATCCTCCTAGAAAGTACTGGTACTCGTTGCATATGAAATGTTTTCATTTGGAGTTCGAGCCTTCAGAAAATGTTCGGCGCTTCAACTTTGCAACAGTATGAAGCCAGGATTAAACAAAGCATTTATATTCAGAAGTGAATGAATTTTATAGTTGTCTCGCTGTCGTGGGAGCAGACGGACGCGTTGCCTCAACTCATTTTATTTGGAGTAATTTCATTGTTTACGAACTTGTTTGCACGTTTTCATTATAACTGTAACTACTGTCATATTAAACTCGAATTTTGATCTATTTATAACGAGTGCGTTATTGCTATTCAATAAAGTTCATATTAAATTACAAGCACTCACTGTTTTCTAAGCTATGTAGGTGTGTTCCTAACGACAAAGAGTCAATTTGCACTTTATTACCGTTGCATAAAGAAGAAACGATTCGTAGTCATTCGTTATTTCTAATAATACGGGAACGGGAACGGGAAGAAGCAGGCAGCTAAATGACTACTGACGCCCATGGACATCTGCAGGAGACAGGCAGATGCGTTGCCGGCTTTTAACATAACATGCGCATTACCTTTTTTAGAAATACCAAGACCTAGCTATTTCCCGCGACTTCGGCCATGTTAAATTAAACTAGCGAGAGTCCCCTAAACTCCTTAATCTGGTACCTTAAAAAAATTCGTTCATAGCTGATGTCACCTAAGTATAAAACTTCTCGTCAAATTTTATATTTGTACGTCCTGCGGTTTTTGAGATTTCGTAATAGGTGACCTTACGCTTTATATATAGGTTTAGATATACTTTGAGGAGGTCGTGGCCTAATCACTATGTGCCTTATTGCGGTGAAATTAGAGCCACTCTATGATCAAGTGTGTTCAAAAATATATTTAAATAACAGAGACATATGTTTTAAAATGTTATCATTACTTATTATGGCTTTTAAATCATATTTTCTGTCGCTTACCATAAGCTCAACTTGACTCAGATGTATTTATCCATAATTAAAATGTTTGAGGAAGGTTATGCCTTAAGCTCCATATTCATTCAGTTATTATGAATTTTGCATTCATATTTATTAATATTGTTGATAGCATTCGATTATTCATATTTGTACATCTATATTTCTTACTCTTCCAAAAATATGCATCCTTATGACCGCTAATATTTCTTGCGGACGCGAATTTACACTTAATTGGTTATAATAAATAGAAGTAAAACTTGTAAAAAAACTAAGAAGTAAAACGATCGTGTTCGAATTCAGCTCACTTATTATTTTTTTTGCTTTGACAAAATTTTCAATATAATTTTATGTATCTTTTATTTAGAGCAAATAAGGCGCTCTTGAATAAGCATATATAATTAATCAAAATTAGGATCACGACCACCGCCACTGAGCTAGCGCAACTAGTCACTAGCCACCTTGATGAGGTCGTTGTTGCCGTCCCTGAAGGTGTATGACCCGGTGAGGTCGCCGGAACGCGCCTTGTTCTCGACCTTCGATGACTCAGGAGTCTCGTACCCGTACGCGTACGCACCCAGGCCGTCTTGTCCGTGGAATTGGCTCGCAGTGTACACCTACTTGCATGAATAACTAATCAGTAGAGAATTCATTTAAATATTAAATATGTTTTTAAGTAGCAGAAGCTCGCGACTCTCTTAAGTGCGTTCGTGTGAATTTAGAGTTTTTGTAAAATTTTAGAGCGTTTGGTATAGTTCTCTAAATATATTTCGAAAAGAAAAGCTGCCTATGTTACTCCTTGTAACATCAGTTCAGTACCTGTCAGTAAGAGTCCCGCCCCGTCCCGTCGAAATTGGTCCAGCCATTTCTGAGATTTCACGGAACAAACAGACAGATAGATAAAAACTTTGTAACTTGCGTTTGTTGCTATAGGTATCGTACATATGCAATTCGAAAAAAAATTCGACGGTACATACAGACTTCAATATTATTTTGAGAAATAGACTTAAGATAATTAAGAGCGTTTGATGAACTGAACGACATCCATACCTCCTCTACATAGTCTTCGGGATTCTGTATCTCGTGGCCGTTCTTCCAGTAGTGGCCGAGGGTGGGGCCAGCTTCGGCTGAGCGAAATCGCGGGTCGTCGTATCTTACCTAAAAAATAAGTTCAAACATTTTAAATAACATAAGTTTTTTTGTCTGTAATAAAATAATTAAAGAAAGTGTAGTTTTCTTTATTGTGTCACACCAAAGGTTTCGAAAATGTGACAACTTGTAACAAAGATGGGGACAGAAGTTAGGAAATCGGCAAATTAGTGTCACATAAGTTATGGATACCTCTTAGGGTGACGTGCAGACGATGGGCTGGAAACCAGCGACATAATATATGTCTTAGGAAGCCATTGGATATGCCCAAAAGTCAATGGAGGAGTATATCCTTTATCCAGTAATAAACAACATTGGCCTGAAGAAATTAATGTTCGGAGGGAATGAATACAATGGAACATTTTGAGGAACCACCTGGCCTCCTTTAACAAACTCGCTGAAAACAGGAACGTGGACAAACATCGCGATGTGACATGATTTGTCTGCTTGGACAACAAGGTGACTAAAAGTATTCAACAGTTTATAAAAGAATTACTGTAGGTTATTATTTTTTTATTGTTTTTACATTTTATTTTCAAGCTGTTACAAAAATTCCGACATCTCATTAGAGCAATAAAACACGTTTTAATAAATAACTCGGATCTCATTAAGCCATAATAATCATTTAAGACGTTCGTTCATATTCAATGAACCTGGTTCTCGGCAAAAACTCAGTTGTTTATGATAAAGCGAAACAAAAACCTGACATACTTTACCGTCATAAACATACCAACAAACACAACCATAAGAAACAAAACATGCCAGAAAGCCAACCTTACTAGTAATTAAATTTTAGAACAATATAAACCTAGCTATTTATGAGATCTCCTACATACTGTGACTAAGAAAACTTTTTTATGTCTTTGCAGAGCAGCAAATAAAGAAGCAAAGACTTACCAAAGGTAAAACGGCAGTGCGACCCGACAACTGGGGTTCAGTGAAGGGTGGACTGTTCAAGAACTTCTGAGCTTCTTCAGGTGAAAGGTCCAGTTCTAGAATGCTGTTGGAGTTAGGCTTAGGGGCTGCGGCAGCTAGTGCCAACTGGAATTAAGAATAAACTTTAGTTAATATATTGTGCCACTGTTTCCTTACGTTGAACGATTATCTGATACCTTTAAACGAGCAATTCTTGTATAATTTCATGAAAATTGTTAAAACCGTTTCCGAGACGATTTTCGTAAAATTTAGTATGCAAGGATTAAGGGGGCGTTCAATCGATCTAGCTAGGTTTCATTTTTAAAAAATCCTTGTACTTAACAATTAACAGAAAAACAATAGAAATCTCCTAGATGCAATCACTATTTGGCATAGGAAAATTCTGACGTACTATTATGTGTAAGACGATCTTGGACATATCGTATACCTGTAAGTTTCTAATAAAGCGTAAACACTATCAAATGTAATTTAATATTTTCTTTAAAATATAAAAAATATAGAATAATCTACTATATTAATGAAGCTGTTACATCTCTCTGTACCAAAGTAAATAATTACCACACAAAATCAATTAGCATTAGAGTCCAAGATCAGCGTATTCATACAAAACCGGTATGAAGTGGCCGAGAGGTAGTATTGATATTGTTTCGTCACACTGATGCTTCTAGAATCATGGTCAAGGGTGAGGGTACTGTTTCGTAAATGATTCGCTATTAAATTTGATAGTCTTTAGAAAGCTCTTCACTTGTCTATGCGTGGCTGCAATGAACACTTAAGTGTTCCACTATTATATTAATATTCATCCTCGTCTAAATATTATGTAAAGTGAAAGATCACCTGACACGAAATCTCGATAACCACGGAACGTGTATAAATGAAATTTGGCAGGAAAATAGTTTATAGTTAGTAGACATCGTCTAAGAACGGATTTTCTATACAGCCAGATTAAGGACGACTAAGGGCCGTTTCAAGTTTAATTTTATGCGGACGAAGTCGCGGGAAACAGGTACCAGTAATATATAAGGCAAAGGACAATGTAGTAATGTTAAACAGTAAAAGAAAGTGTTTAAAAATGTTTTAATAATCAGATTGTTTTTCTCAAATTGAATATTGATTATTAACAATTGAATATGGTTAAAGTTTCAGCATTGCCTGAACACTAGTAGTACTAATTATATAACTCTTCAACTAAGTCATGTATACCCAATACATGTTTACTACGTATTTATAACTGTGCGGTCATAGGACGACGTGTGCCGACGTCTTTTTCAATATATCATTGATCTTTATTCATATTATGTTTTCCACAGTTGTCAATGAAACACTAGTCCCGTTGTAAGGCTCAATAGCATTGTGCAAGTATTGACAACAATCTATAATGCAACAGATTCAATTTAATAACTCTCAATAAAGGGGGAGGGGGGGGGCGTATGGTCGCTCATGCTTTTAAGCTTAGTTTAGGGAGAAAAGTAAATATCTCGCATAACTAAAGTTTCTTATAATGAAATAAAATTTGCGAAGTGAATAAATCTTTCCAGCTTCCAACCAAAAATAAATCCATTATCATCAAGTGACTAATCCAATAATACCTGTATCGTGACACTTTATAACTTGTCAAAGTTTAAGACGTTAATGTCTCCATATTTAATATGAACATTATTCGATGATTATTTACGACTTCATTAATTTCCTTGTCCAAACTCAACTCGTTATTGTAATAAATTACTTTCTTTATTTCATTTTGGTTTACGACCGATTTATTTATATGATACTTGAGGATAATTAATTTAAGTTTTATAAAAAAAACTTGATTAATGTATACAAGAATACACACTCAACGTTTTTGTTGTTGCCAGGAAAGGATATTTGATATATACATGGATCTATTTTGGATAATAATAGGTACTCACAGACCCGACAGACGTCGTCTTGCTCGCTATTAGCCTATTTACTCCTCTCCTTTATGTCTTTTCCATAACAGGTGCCACTAGCCGAATCAGATCTGCTAAATTTGAGTATTTTTAAATAATCTTTTGACTTTCCTTCCTTTCTTTTATTTTAAACTTTCCCGGGAATAAGGAGAATAAAACAAAAGAAACGGAATTCGGAAAGGTTCAGTCGATTCAGAGTATTGGCGAGACTAACGAACAACGACCGTTTTCAATATATAGAATACATAAGAAATATCATTCAGGTTGAATGTGAATTGGAGTTACTAAAGGATTTGCAGGAATAAAATTATCAGGATCTCGTGGGATCGTAGAGATTGTGGGGGTTCCGGGGATGAGGTCAGACGGCAGTGGGTCATCCTAAATCGCTCTCAGTCTCATCCTCTGCTATTTAAGCTGACCCTGGTACTAGGCCGGGATAACGCTAGATAGAAGAAAATACATTATTTTGTCCAACAGTAATACTGCCATCGTTGCTTCCAAAATACAATATTACTAGGAGCATCGGTAGCTCAATGGGTCCTGATAGAGGTATTGTGAACTAAAATCTTGCAGGTACTTATTTTGATCAACAGCAGAAGGTTATTGCGTTGCCGGCCTTCTACTGCTTAGTAATGAGTATGCTCTTCTCCATCACATCGGTTGGGAAACACCGGAGTTGGCTACTGATCTCACGGAGAAGTTGTGAGGCATGTTTTTGGAAAATGCATCGTTATGAAAATATTTTCTAGTTATATTAATTAAGCTTTATTAGAAATAGGCTTGACAAAATTCAAGCGATGTTGGGGAAAGAACCTACTGTTAGCGTTATACTCGAAGTTCGTTCTTGCAAAATTATTTGGTTAGCAGCGCTGGAACACAAGAGTAAAGCAATAAATTGGAGTCTAATTTAACATAAAGTATTAATTTAATTTTAAACTATAGCAATTTTAACACAATTTATATACGACTAGATGCGCCCGCGACTTTTTCCGCGTAAAACCAGTTAAAAAAATAGATTCTATTTTAGCGTGATGATATATTATAGCCTTCTTCGATAAATGGGTTATCTGACACTGAAAATTTTTTTCAAGTTGGACCAGTAGTTCCTTAAATTAGCGCAGTCGAGCAAACAAACAAACTCTTCAGCTTTAGTATAAGATTTATGAACATATAGAGTCCTGCAGTTTCTTCTGGATGGCCCAACTTTTTAAAATTAATCGTAGATATATTGTGTGAACATAGTAGTGAAATATTTACCGATACAAAAGACATTTTTCCTCTTTTTCCTCTATTGAATATCTTGAATATTTGAATATCAATCTGAATTCGAATTTGAATTTATTGTTACTATAGGTAACAAACGCCTGTTATACACAAAATTTTTTTTTTTATCACTAGACGTGACAGCATTGCCGCAACTTCACGCCGATCTCATGTGAGAAAGAGGTACTGGTACCCGGACGCGCTGGCCCAATTCGATAATTACACCATACAATAAATATGATAATATATTATTATGTTTATTTATTTTATAGCACATAGTATGATTGTGGGGGTTCCAATGATGACATCAGACGGCAGTCGGTCAACAATTTAAGCGATCCTGGTTCTAGACTGGTATAACGCTTGGTAGAAGAAGCATTTTTTTAAATATAAAACAAACTAAATATATCGAGCGAGACCTCTCCAAAAGTTCTTTTATAAGACAACTAAAAGAGTTGTTTCTGGGGAAACCTTAAATGCACACGACTGGAGCTAAATTCACTTTGTATGTTTTACCCTCTCTTATAGTTTTTTGTCTTAAATATGTTGTTGTACGTCCGTGGTTAGGTAAGCTGACAGAAAATACTCTTAGCATTAAGTAGACTGGACAAGGCAGAAATAGACAATACTATAGCTGAAAAAGAAAATTTCTTGCAGTTAGCCATGAGGTGAGTGAGGCCGGATAAGTTTAAAAAAAAATTACTTAATTATTTATACTTTACTAGCTGAACCCGCGACTTCGTCCGCGTAAAGCTGGGTAAGTAAAAATTTAGCTCAATTTTAGTATAGATGATATATAGTCTATAGCCTTCCTCGATAAATGGGTTATCTAAACTGAAACAATTTTTCAAATCGGACTAGTAGCTCCTGAGATGAGCGCAAACAAACACACCCTTTACCTTTATATACTAGTATAGAAGCTTAGATTTAAAACAAGCGGACCTGGCAGACGATGTCCTATACAAACGTTGGCTTGCTGACTATTGTATAAGACAATTTCTATAAATTTCACATTTATTCCATTAATTGGGATTAGATATTTGCGTACCGATTCCAGTTAAATGCTACTTATTTTTTGAAGATGCCATATCGTTACGAGAGTAAATCTTTCAACTGGCTGGCTTTAAAGACATGAGTACGTTTCTTTATTAAGGGTTCATAAAAGTATCGGTTTGGAAACCCTCAAGGGAACGGCTGGCTTTACCGCTATGTTGACAGAAAATTCATCCTAGTTCTGACGCGGTCTGTTAATATTAGAGCCTCAATAGCTTAACGGTATAAAGTATGGACTGAAATCCGCAAGGTACCCGGTTAAAGCTCCACCGCCGTTGGTGTATTGTCGCACCCACTCCTAATACAAGTTTTTAATTTAAGATTAGTAGGAGGGGAAATAGGAATATTAGACATACCTAAAAATATTCCTAACATTCTTTTTAAAAAAAAATCACCTACCTAGCTGTCACTGTAAGGTAAACAATTGTTCAGAACACATTGTGATGATACAGTAGGCAATATAGCTGCAATTCAGGCCGTGTAACAACGAAATCGGCCCAATTACATATCCAGATGGTATCTTATAGTATAAAATGAAGGTGCTTCCCTTCCTTGTACGCGTAGATCTTTTAAATATACGACACGTAACAGCAAGAGCTTATCAGTATAATACGAAATTCCAACGCAAAATTCCATAAATTTGTTTGGATACAAAAATTGACAGTATACTGCAGTATCCACAACATTACAAAACTAAGAATTCTATACTAACAAAACGAGATAAAATTTTAATTATCACATATGACACGAAACAAAATTCTATTCGTGTGATACTTATTATAGTGCCACAAGAAATCCCAAACCGTAATTCCATAAACGTAAAAATCCAGTACACAACAAAATAAGAGAAAAATCTGGAGTATCAAACACGACTCGTAATATGAAGTGCTATTTGTGTGATCCTAATAATAGTGGCTCACGTAATCCTAAACCGTAATTCCATAAATATAAAAATCCAGTATACAACAAAGTAAAAGAAAATCTTCAGTATCAAGTACGAAACGTAATATGAATATTGAACTACTCGTGAGATACTAATAATAGTATCACACGAAATCCCAGAGCGTAATTCCATATATGCGTTCGTAACTGGAAGCGACCGATCATATCATGAATATAATATTAACATTATCCCACAACCTAAGGAGTTTGTGGTACACTTTAAAGATCTCTTACTACTACTTCCTAGCGTTATCCCGGTCAAGTACCAGGGTCCGCTTAGATTGCAGAGGATTGACTCCACAATCTCTACAATCTCACGATTAATATCACTCAGTGGCGTTACTCGGCACGCACTATTTTACGTGCTTTCGAAACAAGGAGGTAGTCACATATTTAAAAACTGCGTTAGAATGGGTCACCCATGTGCATTAGCATCCGGTCAATGACTCGCTGGCCTTCTTTTATCGCTGGAAAAACATATTTAAATACTATGTTGGCAAGTCGATCTGGGAAACCAGGATCACTTGCCAACAAAACTGTTCTAAACATTTACTGGCCAAAATGCTATAGGAATCCCATCTTCTACTACCTAGCTTTATCACAATCTAGTACCAGTGTCCGCTTTAATTTCGGATGATCTGGGGCGAGTTAAGATGACTGTCTTAACTCGCCCCACAGCCAAATCCTCTGCAATCTAAGCGGGCCCTGGTACTTAACCGGGATAACGCTAGGCTAGGGGTATATAATATACTATAAAAAATACATATTTTTTTTTACTTCAAATAAAATGTCAACACATATTTTACTCCAAGTAGCCGCAAAGCTTGTTCTTGGTGTGGGTAAGAAAATAAAATCTAGCGGTTTCAGAGGATGAACCGGGTACTTCTACAAATTTTATTCCACCTTATGGTACCATTAAGCTGTTGGGGACATTTTAGCGTAATCAGTTGCCGGCATTTGAGTCGCTGGCTTGCTTAGCAGTTCATACCGCGACGGTGATAGATTGCAGATACTTTCCAACGATGGACTGTACTAAAATTGATAATTCTTGTTTTTTTAGCTATGTTAGTTTTGTATATGTACAACATTTTGACTGCCTGTCCGTTTGATATGGAATATTTCCAAAACAGTGACGTTATATCTAATTTATAGGTAATAACATGGGCTACTTTACTCTCACCGCGACCGAGCGCTAGATGGGTGATCCATTCTAACGCTGGTTTTCAAAATATCCGACCTCCTTTGTATTTCAGAGGTCACATAATACAGTGGGTCTTTGGGGACTGTCTGAGTTTCCGGGGATGACATCAGAGAAAAATCTGATACTCTACAATTTAAGCGGAGCTTAGTACCAGACCGGAATAACGCTATGAAGTAGATGGAACGAATTACATAAAATTATATAATGGGGTACTTGTTGTGCGAGTACGATGGGCTGGTCAGAATAAGAAATCCCTTCGGCGTGACCTATCCAAGGCCGGAAGATCACGGTTCCTTCAGGTTGCAGGTTATTCTAGTACTACTTCTTATGCGGGAACAAGGGAAGAAGCGAGCACAAAAGATCCAGCTGGATCGAAGAGCATAAGCAGTGTGGGCCCCAACAGCCAATACGTATTTACATAAAACTATAAACGATATCATACTAAATAGTTAAAAGATAAAATGGTTGAAATCTTGGTTTAAAAATAAATATGACGTAAACGTCATGATTATCATGGTGGCGATACTGATTTAACACAGATTACAAGGAGCCTTTTTACTGAAGAACAGTTAATACACCTACTTTTATTCATTAATTTTAATAACAACTAACAATACACTGAAGTTTGATACAAAACAGAGCAGTGACAAACGTATCTGGCCGGGTCAGTCGGTGAGCGAAGATATTTTTCATCAAGCGTGAAACTTTTTGTATTATGCAATGTAGGTCAAGTTGGTTAATACACTAACATCAAAAATAGCGCCTGTCTACCGGGCAAGCTTTTTGGGGTTGATATCGAATATTACATTCTGTCAGTCACTGTTTAAGTGGCAATAATAATTCCGCTATAGTTCCACTCACGAATCGGTCTTTTATTACGACTGTTTGGTTGCAAAACCAGCTTATACGCATTAGAGGTAGGAGGGATAATCCTATGAACTATTGATAGTACCAATGACCTTCTGTTATTGTATTTGTAACCGACTACATTTAGTAACTAGAGAATCAGGCGTTACTTTGCGGAAATCCATGACATGCATGAAAAACTAAACTACTTTGCTTTAATCCGCGAATGAATGATAATGATGAATGAAAAAAAAATGAAATTCATTCGCGGATTAAAGCAAAGTAGTTTAGTTTTCATGCACTTATTTCTTACTACTCTCATTGTTCAATTTTTGAACAGACTTTATTTTTCTTAAAATTTTAATGTATGTGATCATTGTGACCTAAGATTTACCCTAATAAAATTTGTATTTCAATAATTCATAAGTGTAGAACGTTTTCGATTACAAATAAATATATAAAGGCTCATTTGCCAACGTACTTCAATAATAGTAGTTTGGTTGATTTGTTATCTTCAGTTGAAGTTGATATCGAGTCCATCGTGTTGCAGAGGAAGGAACCAGGGCAGTGTCTGGGACTTGTGATTTAAGTGTAGTTTTGAGGGTTCCCTTTAACTTGCTCACGAACGCTCGCCTCCACTGCCAGTGCTATCTTCCCTGCCCAACCAGTTCTGATCTGATTTTATCCTATGATGATATCCTATATGATTCTTTTAGTCTTCATCATGGTGATGGTGATCAGTCTAATTCCTTTGAACGCCACTAAGGTTGCTAATACTTAACTAAATAACATAATACAGGGCAACCTCGATTTAACAAATCGGAGGGAAACGAGAAAATATTCGTTATATCAAGTAATTCGTTGAACTGAGGTTTGTTTTGTTGATGTTAGGTTGGTCTATAATTCGTTATAAAGAGGTAAAAGAATAGTTTTATTCTATACTACGAATCACATACTATTAGATTAAGTGTTATCTATTGGTGGAAACTTTATATAAAGGTGTTGGGTTGACAAAATTCGTTATAAAGAGGTTGTTCGCAAAAATGTTCGCCTTGTAAAGGTATATTTTATATTGACTCTTATGGACAAGAATTTTTTAAATCGAGGAAGCCGTTATATTGACGTAATTTTAAGCTTGCACTGTATATACATATAACCCATACCCTATGTTAGTTTCCTGTAAGACGTAGATTCGATTTTTTTGTGATATTTTAACATTTTTGACATAACAACGTCTTATAAATCGATGTACGTTGGCTACATGCACGAAAAAACTTGATTCATTGTCACGTTCCACCTGAGCCGAGCGTGTAGCCGAGAGCGCTGCACAAGCGATAGAGGGGCACTATGTTCCGCCTGAGCTATGCGTGCAAGCGAGAGCGCAAACAAGCGATACAGAGGCATGATGTTCCATTCAAACCAAGCGTGCAAGCGACAGCGCAAAACAAGCGATCCTGAGGCACGATGTTCCATCTGAACCAAGCGTGCAAGCGAGAGCGAATAACAAGCGATAGAGAGACACTATGTTCCGCCTTATCGTCCCTAAACCGACTGCACAGACAAACAATGTTTTTCTACGATAATAATAGATTAAATCAGTGCGCAAAATCACTCACATGTATCTTACGTTCATTGCTCTTAATGTACTAGCTGACAAGAGATACTATTTAAATGTCTCGATGTCACGCTTCATAACAACCAATGTTTCCTTTCATCTTTTTTAAGAGACCATCGATCACACGGTAATGTTCAGTGGTATGCGTAGGTAGTTGAGGACATAGTGGTTCTCTGGTCATTATAAATTGTTTATCTATATACAATTATTTATTGCATAACCAATGTAAACAAAAATGCGTCAGTGGCGGTATTGTCGTACAAGCCCGGCATCCTGACATGCCCATGGAAAAGTGCAATATTTGTGCTGGAGACAGGCATAGCTTCATTTGAATGATCATTTCATTGATCATGTGGTGTGCTCGGGGACTTTGTGTAGCTGTGCAAAGTTTTGTAGAACTTTGTAGTGTTCAAGGACAAAAATGTACAAACACTTTAAGCTACGTCTGGCCCCGATATTATAGACACTCTGAGAACATATTCAAAGTCCCTGGCTACATTTAGTGATCAAACATTGTTGAAATAAAAAGCGTTGGCTTTTTTCAAATATTTTTCAATGTCTCCGACTACACTCAGTGTTCAAACGCATGTTCATTTAAATGAAGCTACAGTGGGGCGCCGGCTTTATATGTGGTATATCTACCTATATGAATTCATTTTCCTCTGAAAAACGACTGGAACAATTAAGGTAATTATTTTCTAAATATTCCTTAAAGTGCGAGGAAGTTTCACATGATGAAGAAAATAAAATAACATTTTTACAAAAGTTATTGTATTTCATGAATAACATAACATACATCGCATAATAATAAGTACACAAGCTATAAAAAAAATTGAGTTATTTTCAATAAAAATGTGATTATGGTCTCTTTATTAAAAAAAATTAAAAGTTCAAAAAGATAACGAAGTCATAAAAAAATAACCTGCACACTAACACGCTTTGGATTGACGCCATATAGCCTAATTTAAAAACCATATCGTAGAGCTATTTTCAAAGAGAACAGATATCTTCACATTCCGAAAGATCACAGAGTCAAAAGACTTGGAACGCGTCAAGTTCACAGCGCGTAACGGAGCGGCGACATGAAATGCTATAACTCATACCATTTGTCACTTTTAATTGCCCCTTGTTAGTTGTCGAAAATGTCCGAAGAAGAGCTATATATTACAGTTTATTGTGGAATAAACGTACGCTGCCTCTGGTGCAACGAAATTAAGACATTAGGATAACTTTATTTAGTTCGGGCACTTTATATTTCATCGCTAGTTTTTCCTTTGATCCGGTCTTGTACAAATGTTGAACGACGAATATTATAGAAGTTTGTATGGCGTCTACGTACTGAAGAGATAGAATGATAATTTTATGGCATGCAATATTCAAACTAACACAGATCTTAACGTAATAAAAGAAAAATATGTAAAGGTCGGTTTACGACTTACAAGGAATCTTAAAAGAAATATTTGAAGAGTTATAAATATTTTATTTTGTTTATTAATTACTGGTTGCTTGGACAGACTTCGTTCTGTCAAAAGCATATTTTTTTTATTTTTTTTTCTCTTTAATAAAACTTTTCCTATATATCAAGGAACGTATGAAAAATTTGCCGAATTGGTCGAGCCGTTCTCGAGATGCGCTAAGAAACATCTATTTTTATTTATATAGAATAAATAATAATAAAAAGAATTAATCAATTTTTAATAGCGGCCTTCTATTCTGCTATGATATGGTGCAGGTTTACCTTAACTTCTGCACGAAAAAAAGATTTGTGCGCGCAAAGATTTTTCACGTGCGCTAAATTTACAATTTTTGTGCGCGTACACAGGTACACAGAGTAGAGGCAACACTGAATTCATGGATGTATACTAGGGTATCAAATAAAAGGGGTTTCTTATGCCGGCGCCGGAAATAGCTTCATTATAATGATCGTGTAGTGTGGCCGGGGACTTTGTGTAGCTGCATAAAGTTTTGTAGACCTTTGTAGTCTTCAAGGACAAAAATGTACAAACACTAAGCTATGTCTGGAGCCGGCATTAGAAAAATACGTAGAGTAAAATAGCATACAATCACGCAAAATCCAAAATGGCGGATGCAACATGATTAGAACCTTAATAATAATTATTTTACACTAGTTAAATAGATCAATTCGATTCAAACGTTAATATTAGTCCTTCAAATCTGACCTGACTATGGAGCTAGATGCAATAAAATTTAGTCTCGCATTAGCCGCACGTTTTAAAATGTAGGCGCAACGTCAAATTAAATGCAAATAGCCCGCCATTACGCGAGCGCTTTGATCGTAATTAGACACGCACTAAAATTATATTTGCTTAAATATCGACGGCGATTTTAGTCTGCTATATTACTGTGTAAAATCACAATATATTTACTTGAAGGTATTAGTTATCTTCGGACGTTTTCTTTTCTTCCTAGCGTTATCCCGGTGTAGTAGTACCAGGGTCCGCTTAGATTGCAGAGGATTTGGCTGTGGGGCGAGTTGCTTTTAGGGTTCCATAGTCCTACATGGAACCCCTATAGTGTATCTTCTGCTGAGCTCTGATAACCCTATTATGACTAGATTAACTGTGAAAAGTACTTCTCTAATCTATCAGTTCTACAATGAGAAGAAATCTTCTAATCTGAGCAAGGTCACCTAACTGGACAGGACGTTAGTTATAATAAAAGAGTTTTGTTAATGATGTTGTTTCAATTTACGTAATCTATTTACCAATTAGCAGGTAGAGGTAGGAGCAAAAGGTATAACAGCAAAATCCCTATACAACCTACTAAAAGACCTCAGCTTGTCAAAAACTATCATAAGTACATTACTAGAAAGACATCTAAAGCAGCACTAGTAAGATCATACCAGATTTGGCTTGGCAGGGGAGGGAACACCGGCAGTCAAGGTGAGGTAGTGATCACTATAAAGAGCGCGCTCTTAAACCTACACCTGGGTCACAAGTCCCGGGCACTACTATGGTTCTTTCCTCTGCAACGCGATGGACCCGGTACCTTATTTATTGGTAGATTGCTAATAAATACGGTCTTTCAGTTTTGGGTCCGATGTGGAGAAAAGTGGTTAATCCGCGAATCCATTCGCGGATTAAAGCAAAGTAGTTTAGTTTCTCATTAAGTAAAATTGTTCATTACTGAATCTAGAATTAGAATTAGTTTCTCAAAAGAAAGATGAATTTAAATATCAACTTCTAAGTTATTATAATTTACGGTTGCTTTAAGAGTTTTGTACCTAAAAGGAAAAACTTGATCTCTTATAGGATCACTTTGTTGTCCATCTGTCTGTAAAGACCATTTTTCTCAGGAACAAGTAGAGCTATAAAATTGAAAGTAATACCAAATACTGAAGTCTGCGGTGCCTCGAAGCTGTAAAAAAATCTACTCTCTAAATATACATAGTCAAAAAATATGGCCAATTTTGTCGTATTTTTCATACTACTACATTTAATAAGAGACTCAAAACCTATAGGGTACTCCCCATGGGCCTCTATAGTAATATAAGCAAACCCCTATTAATCATTGTTCGGCATACGAGTCGGTCGCTTGGTTAAGTTCGTGCAGTTCTTACCATGGCCGGGTAAAAGATGAATGACTCATTGTAACACTGGTTTTCA
The DNA here is from genome assembly GCA_024363005.1 of Charaxes varanes. NCBI lineage: Eukaryota > Metazoa > Arthropoda > Insecta > Lepidoptera > Nymphalidae > Charaxes > Charaxes varanes. The sequence continues at coordinate 942,778 of JANCMC010021608.1, forward strand.
AATATCCGACCGTTTTCGTGTTTCTAAAGGCACGTAAAACCGGAGGATCCCAAGTAACGTCACTGAATGATATTAGTCATGAAATTGTAGAGATTGTGGGGGTTCCGGGGATGTTATCAGACGGTAGTCGGTGATTTTAGCTCGCCCCATTGCCACATCCTCTGCAATTTAAGCGGAACCTGGTACTAGACCGGGATAACGCCTAGGTAGATGAGTTTGTAAAGATTAATTTGTAAAAAAGCAATCATTACTTCATTTTCTAGAACAGCACCTACCGACCCCCAAAGAATATTACTCTCGTTGAAAAAGGTTTATTTTTATTGCTAACCCTCCGTAACTTTGAATGGAGACAAAAGAATGATTGTGAAGGCTGAGTAAAAAGTGATTCGTATTGTTTTGAGATTGGAGATTAAAATAAAAGCTTGTGTTAGGGGTTGGTGCGATAATACACCAGGGGCGTAGGGTTTTGAACCAGCCTTTATGGATTTCAGTACATCCCTTCTACCGTTGAGTTATTGTGGCGCAAATAAGTGTATATTATAAAAACTGAATTTATATCGATAGCACTTGCACCATACGACAATAGAAGCGAAATTCACGGGTGTGTGATCATAAACACGGCTGCAATTCAGGACGTTCGCTAATTATGTGTGCAACGGATTTAAGGCTCTACTGGAATAAGGATTATATTGGAGTTATGTGTTCTTCGTTCAACTTGTATCACATAAATATGACGGCGTGGGAAGGCATACCAAGGTGGAAAGTTTCGGCGAGGAATGAAAGGTGGGAGGGAAGGTCGATATGCTCAATCATGTAGTTTGTTGAAAAGTCTATATAATATAGTAATCGTAAGTAAAAACTTCGCTAGCGTGAGTTGGTTTGTATGGAGATTTTCAGCGTTTGTACTGCGGTCGTCGTCATCCGTAGAGAGACTTAGTAGGTACGCATATATTAATTTTACCTAACAGTTCTTAAAGCTATGTGCAAATATTTTATTCCTAGTACGTCATTAATTTCACAAATTAATCACATTAAACATCTTATCAAAATTCATTGTTATTTTGTCATGGTTGTCGCGACTACGAAACCATCTAACAATAAAATGTATACATGTGTGTGTGTAAATGATTTCGCATTGGTGTGCGTGAGGTATTACATTAATAATTTATTGTAATAATAATGCATATTTTACTAGCAAAAGCTAAGCTTTGTGAGGGCACGCGTAGTTTTTCGTATATTATTTTTTTGACAGATAACATTTTTAGATATGAATTTAAATTACTGTCAAAGCACACATGTATAGACGTGACAGTTTTTCAGTAAAGTGTACCACAAAACTGCACAGGTTGTGGAATAGTACTAACATTAAAAGTATAAGCATTCGCACACCATAGATTATTAAAGTAGGTACTTAATTTTTGACCAAGTTTTCTTGAAATGAAATATTCCAACCTTCGACCTATAAAAATGTATATTCACCTACTTATATATGACATAGAGTAAACATAATTTAATGTTATGACTGAATATTCAAACGCAACGTTATTAAAATCTCATAACTTTTGATTATAAGATGTAATAGGATAATTTACAAGTCACTACATATTTCTCAATAATTCCGTAGTTTATTAATGAATTTTTATTTAATTTTTAATGAATAAATTATATTATAAACCTAACTAGCTGTACCCGGGACTTCGTCCGCGTAAAATTAGATAAAAAAAATAGATACAATTTTAGCGTGATGATATAGCCTATAGCCTTCCTCGATAAATGGGCTATGGGCTTCCTGAGATTATAGCGTTCAAGTAAACAAACAAACTCTTCAGCTTTATATATAAGTATAGATTCCGTGATATATAACTATTAATTACAAGAAAACATGACTCAAAACAAATTCCATTTTAATTTACTATAAGTCTGTATTGATGTTATATCTATATATCTATATATAGGTAAAGCTCTATTGCCACCGGGTCTGTTGTGCGCTAGAAGAAAAAAACACTGACACTTCGAGAGTCCCAAGAGAAGTGAAAGCGATTCGTCAGAGGTGTCGAGACACTTATTTGAAATTGGGAAAAAACATTTATTTCGCGTTATCGTCACTGAACGCTTGACATTGGCTTTTATTTTGACTTTGACCGTCACCATTACCTCAAACTATTCGTTTACACTTCTGTCGGGATCCCGAGAGCCTAACACGAACATTTCGAACCGTTCGAGTCGAAAAATCGACTTTGAAAATATTCGTAATGGGCCCATAGCGGATCCCCCTTAACGTCAACACGGATTACATTAGCATTGATTAGAAGCGTGACACGATAAAGACTTGCCTCCTAAGGGCATAGCACGAACATTTTCATCTTAAATATAGTCGACTCTTAGACTTCGAACGGTTCGAAATGTTCGTGCTAAGACCTCCGGAGTGCCAGTGTTCGTTTTTAAAGCACAGATATATATACAGTACAACATGTCAACAGTTCATATTATACAGTAGTATTCATTGACGTATTTGTCAAAGACGAACATTGCTAACAGCCGTAACAAACGTATCGATAAATCGATGCGAAAAAACTGTGCTATCAAATCGAACGTTCCTAAGGCTCCGTGAAGAACTGTTGAAATGAGCGTTCATCATCCAAAGGCACCGATACAACTGTGCAGTATAATCGACGATTTTATTCATACACACGTATCGATAAAACTGCGGAGTTTAAACTGCGCGGTTTTATCGCAACGATTTATCGTTACGTGTGTAGCGGTTATAATTAAAAAAAAAACTATAATACCTACTTCAGGATTTAAAGTATTAGTGCATAATATAGTTTCACACAAAATCTGGACGTGTTAAACTAAGGCGAATAGATATATATAATATCTACTTCAGGATTTCCAGTATTAGTGCATAATATAGTTTCACACAAAATCTGGTCGTGTTAAACTAAGCCGAATAGAATAAACCCTTGCAATTGAACAGGTTCTTGGAAACAGCATATTTTATTTACAAATATGTACCTTTAATAGTACTTAAGGGGCGACTTCTAGTTTAATTAAGGATGGTAAGCATTCTTTTTTACCCAATAATTATGGCTTTTTTGACAGAATGAATACCTTCAACATACTATCATAAATCAACATCATAATTTTTTAAAAGTGTTGAGAAGTTCTTAGTTTAAACGAAGGTCAGAGGCTGGTACTTCAGTGGATCGCTAGGTTAACTAGTTCTTACTGCGTTCGGATGATAGATGGGTGACCCATTCTAACACTGGTTTTTAAATATCCGACCCATCTCGATTATTCTCTTCTTCTTCCTAACGTTATCGTAGAGGATGAGGCTGTGGGGCGAGTTAAGATGACATCTGAAGTCATCCTCGGAACCCCCACGATCTCTACAACCTTATGACTAATATTACAGAGTGACCTATGGGCTTCAAGGTCAACCATCTTGTTCAAAGTAGCACCTACACTGTTGTTTATTACCTTTCTTGTCTAGATAGTTTTGGGTCTGCCTCTGGATCTTAGACCTGGGACAGAAAGCTGTAGTGCCCGATTTCGAACGTAGTCTGATGGTCTCCTTTTGATATATTTTGATAGGAACCCGATTATATAAATTTAGATAGTGCCCCTAGAATTTTAAGTAAAATTGATAATAGCTGGAACTTTTAGTTTTGTGTTTATGTAGATGTCAAATCACTTATATCACGCGGAGTGTTTCGCGAAATTATTTGTGCTAATATCGGTAGCCGAACTTCATTACTGGACGCCGCGGTCAAAACTCGAAATTCCACCCACATCGTCTCGAGTTCCGAAAATTTGTAAACTTGCAAATTGAACGAAAAGAGATAGGTGTTTGGTACCCCTGATGCTAGTTTATGCCAAGGAGTTGTTTCTATTTGAAAATACTCTATAAATCCACTGAGGCTGTGTCCACCAGTACATCATTTTTTTATATTGCAAGGTAGATGTTGGCTACCAATTTCACCACAGGACATCTCATCAGAACCTGAAATTTAATATAGATACATTTAAATAGAAAATGGATAATAAATCTTGCAAAATCATCGTTATAATATAATAGCGTGTCTAAAAGAATCGTAGCTCTATGGCTAATTATCTTAATAAAATGCAGGTGCGCGCACATGTGTCCATAGAGACTCGATAATTTTTTATCATTATTGAGACAATATTGAAAATCATATGATTAGTAAGAAAGTAATGTATTATTTGAGGATATTCTATTTTGCAAAACTTCTGTTCTTTTAAAAATCCCTGTACAACCTACTAAAAGACCCTGGCTTGTCAAGAACTATCACAAGTTCATTATTAGAAAGGACATGCATATGCAACGCGATAGACCCGGCACCCGCACGTTGAATCCATGGAATACTAAGAAATTTATCTCAATGTAAAACGGAACATAAAGGTTTGTAGCAGAAGATAGGTTGTTATAATCCGGTCGATTTAGACATCAAAGATTATTTTCAGCCGAGTGTGAATTTTTGTAACCTGTAGTATCTATTTACTAATAACCTCTTCTGAGGATTTTTTTGAGGTCTTCATAGAGACAAAACGTACAACGCAACACGCATAGTGGAAATACATAATATTAATACCCAATAATTATGTTAACCTCAAAGTATATAGAAACACATATAACATAATAATAATACTGGCAAATAGCTCGCACTCTATTAGCTTTACCCCGTGACTTCATCCGCGTAGGCCACTTGTATCACGAATAATGCATTATTTAGAACAAATTTAGTTACATAAAAAAAAGTTACAGTGAGCTAACCTTAAGAGATAGACAAATGCTATCGCGGACTATTTTTAAGAACTTTTAACGGTGAACAATTCTTTCATACATGGCTTTTGCGAAATTTTAACGGTTTACGCAACGCACGCAGAGGAAGCTCGCAAAAGGAAAAGAAAACCCCCGATTTGGAAACGTTTTGCTTTGGTTCTCCACTCCTATTGGTCTTAGCGTGATGATATATAGCCTATAACCTTCCTTGATCAATGAGCTATCTAACACTGAAAGAATTTTTTAAATCGGACGAGTAGTTCCTGAGATTAGCGCGTTCGAAAAAACTAACAAACTCAAGCTTCAAGCAAAACTTCACACTTATATATTAAGTAT
>JANCMC010021608.1:948017-998830 GCA_024363005.1 Charaxes varanes
GTTCCTGAGATTAGCGCGTTCGAAAAAACTAACAAACTCAAGCTTCAAGCAAAACTTCACACTTATATATTAAGTATTGAAGTATACATTAGTAGAACTCTGGTTTATTTAACAAAAAGATTTTTTTCTGTTGACATTTAGAGGCTTTAAGTATTTGTTAGGAGATCATGGCTTATCCAGGACAAGAAAAGTTAGTTCATTCAAATTACATATGATATTAGTTTAAAGGAGCATAGTTTCAAGGTTTTCCCTAGGCTTATGATGTTTCTTAACCTTATCCTTGTGATTATTATCCAGACGGTGTAAAGTATCGTTTATGCAAAGACTGCTGTTTTTATCTTTTAACTTCTAAATTATTTCTTTAAAGTGTAGGGATTGAATAAATTAACCGACTTGGCATTACATGGATCTCAAAACTTTTTACGGCAGAAGAGTTGCGAGTTTTTTTTTCTACAAGTTTTGTTTTTGATGACATAGTTCATTCTTCAATTGCACACCATCCATTTCCAATCTTTTTTTATGCATGGACATTAAACAGACCCGCCGGAAGTCTGTATACATTTAAGCCGTTGTTATTAACTACTCTGTTTAAATATATAAAAAGTACTTGCCCATAGAGACCTTAGTAATAATTGTGTCGTGAAAATAGCAACAAGTCTTCAAATAAAAGCGTATTAGAGATGTTCAAGTTGCACAAATTTAATATTTTTAAAAACAGTGTGTTAGTGAGCAAACAATTTGTACAAGGAAGTGTAAGTGCGTCTGTGAGGAGTTATTCATCTTTGTATGTAAAAACATATATTTTAAAATTAATTTTTTACAAGTTGTATCATAGGTAAATTGTTTTATAGTCTCCAGCGATTTCGGCTAACTAAAGTAATTTATCGTATGCTGCTTAACTTATAGGCACTGAAAGTTTATTTGATGATTATTAATTATAAGCTGTTTGTGAAAATAGATTCAACTTAATCTTATTTTTCCCTCTCAAAAAAGTACTTATAAAGGTACATACATAGCACCTTCATATTTTTGGATGTATGTTACTGGAAATATTTTCTCTTACCGTACTGAATTTAATAAGTGAATTAAATGAATGTAAGATTTAAAGCATCTGTGTGTATCTTTTGAAATAATTCAGCTTTTTAAAGGGGCAAACTGTAAGGTATATGATACTATAAGGGTTCTATTTTCCTTTGGCGATACGGAAACCTAAAAGACGAAAAAAGGTCTTCCTTCCAACTCTCTAAGTACACAATCAAAAGATATGGTCGTTTATATCACATTTCCCACACATTTGCAAAGGAAACCAAAACCTGTAGGGTACTTTCCGTTGACCTAAAATCATGAAATTTGGTATGCTGCCTTGTTTTTTTGAATTATTGTTGTTACAGGAACTATGATTCAGTCGATACAAAATGGTCTAGAGTGCAGAACGTTGCTGATTATTACGCGGGAAAAAAGATTTTTGTTACTGGCAGCACAGGATTTTTGGGAAAGGTAAAAAAGTTAGTCAAAGAAAAATCTTGTTAGATTTACTTTGCGAAAACCTATGGTATGCAGGAACATTTAATATGCCAATATATACGTTAGAAATTATATGACTGTCTTCTAGATGTAACCCACGACATCGCCCGCATGAATTCAGTGATTTTTTTAAATTATGAAGGCTTTAACTTTTTTTTTGGAACCCTATTTATTTACCTGTGAAAGCCTCGTCGAAGGCGGTCCGGACGTTTCGGAAATTACCCGGGACAAACAGACAGACAACAATGTTTTAACATATAAAATTAATTAAAAAAAAATGACGTTATAAATAGACCCTTCAATTTTATTTATATGCATAGAGTATAGATAATAGATGTACTTTCTTTCCTTAAAAATTATTTAATTTTATTTTAATTTATGTACTTATTTCATTTTAATTTTAAGTCAGAATTGTTAACTTTAGAGTTTTATATAAATTTTATTTTTGTAGTGGTTTTTTATTTATATGAATTTTGTATTGTCTATGGGTCCTGGCCTGAAATAAAATGATTTTATTATATTTAACAGGTTCTGATAGAACGGCTGCTTATGAACTGTCCAGAACTAGATATCATATACGTACTAATTCGAGAAAAACAGGGTACATCGGTTGAGACACGCCTTAAGGATTTGTTGAACGTTCCTGTAAGTAAATAACTGGCTTTAATTCTTCAATCTTGAATATTTACGAAATGTATGAAATATTAGTTGTTTCCCGCGACTTTATCCGCGTGTAATTAGGTTAAAAATTTTAGCGTGACGATATATAGCCTTCTTCGATAAATGGGCTATCTAACACTGAAAGAATTTTTCAAATTTTACCAGTAGTTCCTCAGGTTAGCGAGTTCAAGTAAACAAACAAACTCTTCAGCTTTATAGATTAGTATATGGATGTACATATATTTTATACATTTAGAAACATTGTCTTCTATATTATAGGAATGGTATACCCACCTTTGTATATTAAGGTGAGGTATAATATAATATTTGCGAATAAAAATAAATAAATATATACAGGACTATATGACACACGGACGTCTGTTCTTTAGGTAGGCAACTTAATGCTTGTGTAATAGGTAACAGCCGCCTGTTATACACAAATATTTTTTTTTAGAAATATATAATTACATACATGTGGATAATACACCCAGACTCGAGGTGGGAATCGAACCCACGACCCCCGGAGCAGAAGGCAGGGTCACCAAATATGCCAGCCCTATCGTAGCCTAAACTTACAAACACATCTATTTAAATTTACTTTAAACAAACATATAAACCATCTTGGCTTCATCCGATGTAGGTGATGCCAAAATGGTAAATACACACCATATTGCATGATGCCAAAGTGGAATCGTGACAACCGTATGTTGTATTAATTGTTTCTTTTTTTCTTTCTGTAAACAGACCAATATGTCGTTTAATGCAAAAATGATCTCTAGTTAGAATTAAATTCAAATGCCTCTTTCCCAGGTGGTGTTACGTTGCAGTTCCAATGGACTGCTGTTACTTCAGCTGAAATTGGAGAAGGAAGATCAGAGACAAATGTTTTCGGAATTCTATATAGTGCCATTATTGGACGATTAAGTTATTAAATGGATGATTTTGTTTTATTTATCTTCGGACGTTATTATCTACAGGAAACAATTAGTTATCCAGACTGTGTTGTCTATATAAGAAAGTTTATTTCGAAAAATAACTCTGATTATTACGAGGAACAAGTGTAAATTAAAAGTATATACTCACCCTGCGTCCCATCACTGGAGTAATGGATGTGGGAAAAAAGTCAGCAAAGCTCAATCGGGAATGGGCTGGGCATGTGGCACTATTGAACCCGCAAAGGTGGGCCAATGTTGCGACTATATGGACTCCTACCAATGGCCACCGCAAACCAGGTTGGCTGAGGAAGAGATGGCACGACGACTTGGACGCCTTTGCTAGAAAGGAGTGGATTGGTTTGGCTCTTGATAGAGGAAAGTGGCTTAGGAGTGGGGAGGCCTTTGCCCTGCTGTGGACATTATAGGCTAATTAAAAAAAATATATTTAAAGAATGACCTTATCTTCAACGGTGGAAAAGCGGACTAAGGTCCGCTTGCTAAGGTAGCTAAGGTAAGGTAAGGTAAGGTAAGGTAAGCTAAGGTAGATACAGAGTTAACACCCTGACCCCCTGTTGACAACGGATTTACTAATACATTCATTCATACGAGTATCACTTCATTCAACTTTTCTAGACTTTTACAAGCTCTTTTGAATCGTCAAATGTTTAAAGAAACGACCACTGATTCTGAAAATCGAGCAACGAATCAGCTAGAATCTCGTTAGCCACTCTTTAAAAATAGTTCTTACAAAATTGAGATTACATATCCATATATAGAATACCTCATCTCACGGGAGAATTTGGATAAAACTAGACAAGGAGACGAGGAGGAGAGTGGTCTAAAAAAAAGGGCGGTCGGAGCCAGACATAGCTTCATTTGAATGATCATTTCAATGATCATGTAGTGTGGCAGGGGACTTTGTTAAGCTGCACAAAGTTTTGTAGAACTTTGTAGTTTTCAAGGACAAAACTGTACAATCTTTCCGAGCTATGTCTGGCTCCGGCAGTATTGTCTATAGCGAGACATGACAGACTAAAAAATGGGCGGTAATATTTTATACCTAACATAATGACACAATTATTCTTAATGTTGTTGTATTTTAACCAGAGATCAGATCAGAAAACCGGCAAAAATCTTTACATGTGCTCAGGTCTGATTTTTATAATTCTTTCACTGTTTGATAGCCCATTTATCTAGAAAGGTTATATATAGGCTGTATATTACAACACTAAACTTGTTCACCTAATTTTAGGCGGAGCCTAAACTCGTCATTAAGGGCCGGCAGCGCATCTGCTGATCATTTTAATGATCATGTAGTGTGGCCGGGGACTTTGTGTTGCTGCGCAAAGTTTTGTAGTACTTTGTAGTCTTCAAGGAGAAAAATGTACACTTTAAGCTATGTCTGGCTTCGGCATTATACATATATAACCAAGTCGAATTTGTTTTAACATACTATGATAAAAGCCTCAATTCCATGAAATAATTAAGTACGTTTGCCAACATAGGTACGTAGGGACATCTCGGTAAACCCCACTATCAGATATTCTTCATGCGCCATTTTCCTTCACGAGAATACAAATGCCTTGCCAAATTTGTCTGCTATCGAAGCAGCCGAAGAAAAAGAATTTCTTTATCTATAATCTCCAAAATTATTATTTTAATTTATCTTCGTGGTGTACCGTCTTGCCTTTCTTTTCCCCAAGCGTGGTCGCCACTGAATGACCTTCAGACCCCACCGGTCGTCGGGTCTTTGGACCATATGTGCTGCCCATTACCACATTTTTTTTTGTTTTAAAAGTATATTAGGAATCCTTTTTAGGTATTTTAGGTATGACTAATATTCCCTTTTCCCCTCCTACTAAGCTTAAATTAAAAGCTTGTATTAGCGGCGCCAACGGCGGTGGGGTTTGAACCGGGTACCTCGTTGGATCTTCGGGCCATATGTATTGCCTTTTAGTTATATTTCTCAATCAAAATACTTCGTACAGCTTCGGTTCGCACACATTCCATCGATAATTTAAAACAATACAACTGTTGAAGTAGAATAACCTTGCAACCTTACTCTACATCGAACGCGGTCAAATAGTCGTAGTTGTTATAGGGGGTTGTTAACCTAACTAAATAAATTAATTCTGACTTCTTTAAATATTTTCCTGTTGGCCTAATCTGTCCGCAAGTCAGTGAAGAGGTCTAAGTGGCTAAGAGGCTTGTGCAAGTTTAATTTTTCGCGGATGAAGACGCGGGACCAGATAGTAGTGATATATTTATTCAAAACCAAACGATCAACAGTGTAGGTGAGTTGCTGAACTGCCCGGCCATTTTAACACAAAATTTATTGATATGACGCAAAATAGGTTTATACGGGTTAGTGAATGCTGAATAAAAATACAATACTGTAGTAGTTGGATTTTATGAGGGTTTGCTTTATGGGTACTCATCAGCAGGAATTACGTCTGTAGCGGTTGAATTGATCAAGACATATATATCTATACTAATGGCAGACGGTGTCCTGCCCGAACGTTGGGCTACTTACTATTTACTGCTATTATCATGTACTGTTGCTAAGGTCGTGGCCTAATCAGTGGTCGGCATTTGAGTCGATCGCTAAGTTAATTTGCTCTGGCTGCTACCGGGTGATAGATGGGTGACCCATTCTAGCACTGGTTTATATTTGATATCCGACCTCCTCCGGATATTTTAATTACAAATAGATTTTTACAAGCTCTTTTGAATCGTCAAATATTTTAACAGCTACCACTGATGCATAACCTTTTCATGAAGTTTTGGGTTCAGATGTAGGAAATATGGAAGTATTAACTTTTGAAGGCAATTAATTGCAAAAAATTCATCAATCTTAGTATACATAAGTAACGCGTCACGTTGTTTGTCCGCGATGGACTCCTAAACTACAAAACCGATTTTAATCAAATTTGCATACCGTATGCAGTTTGATTTAAATTGAAAGATAGGATGGCTTACATCTCAAATCAAAATAAAAATAAAAAATCTCAATTCATAGTCACAAATAAAAATGAGTCGCGGAATGTACCAAATTGGATAATTTCTTTCTTGTTATATTTGTTATTGTTAGGGCAAGGTGTGTATGATAAAAAAGAATGGGAAAGCGAAAAGGAAGTGGAACCTAAATGGAAACAGAACGGGAACAGGGAATAATATTATAGGATAATAGAATGTATTAAGTAACCTACCTTATAAACTGAAATTACAGTTTCTCTCTGAAAGCAAACAACCTAAGAAAAATAACATACTTTCTCATATATGTACCAAACTACTAAAAGATTTAAAAAGTAAAAAGATTAATAGCTCTAAGGATGATAAATATCTGTTTTGTTTAACGTAAAGTAGGTCTCATTCAAGATATATGCATATATATAGCTTACAGTATGTTAAAATTTAGCTAAAATGTAGGCAACGAACCAATTAATATGCGTGCACACACAATAATTTAATAATTATTAAACATTGGTTTCAGCTCGCCGCTAAATGATTATAATTCTGCAATGAATGTGCAAATACTGTATATTATGATGTTAATGCCATTTTTTTTTAAATAAATTTCAAGACAAGATTTTTATGACGACGTCCATTTTTTTTATACGGTACTCATTACTTATATTTATTACAAATCTTTAGAAAACGTCTAATATTCCCGTTTAACCTATAAACAAACTTAAAGATTGGTCTAGGACAGATGTCGGGTTACAGCAAAGCTGAGTGGAAAACAACACGGAAAGTGGCAGTCACCGGTTTTAAGTCCGAACAAATGGGTGTAAGTGTGGACGCCAGTGGTCACTTTCGACTGTGGGGGTCGTTGTAGACCCACCGACAAGTTAACGTTCGCTTCAAGCCGGGCAGCCCCCGATTAATAAGTTACTTGTCCGTCCCCGTGTTGGCTTGTTTCTCTTTGGGCGTGAGAAACACTAGTCTGACTAGTCAGACGGTACCGTTAATATTTCCACCTGCTGCTGAAAAACTTAACACAATCCGTAAACTTGAATCCATAATTATTGGCACTTGGAACATTCGTATTCTGCGGACAGGTTTTCCTGATAATTCCGAATTCTCTAATTGCGATCAGCATTTTCGCAAGACTGCAGTCATAGACCCGGAACTCTCGAGGCTTAATATAGCCATAGCAGCATTTCAGGAGACGAGGCTTCCGGAGGAGGGTTCCCCCGATGATTTTAGTTCAAATTTAGTCAAAATAGACCTAGAAATAAAAAGTTTTTTAGGCTTGACCGGCTTTTACCCGAAAATGATTCCAAATTATGCTAAAATAGCATCTCCCCTAACTAAATCCTTAAGGAAATGAATTACAATTAACCCCAATTTACATAAAGACGCATGTAATAAATTAAAGGAATTGATATGTAGTAACCCAGTATTACACTTCACACAAAACTTTTATCTAACCACTGACGCAAGCAATAGGCGCTTTGCTTGCACAAAGACGTAACAACATAGAATTACCGGTTTCTTTTGCATCTCGCACTCTCAACAAAACCGAACAAAATTTTACTACAATTGAAAAGGAATGCTTAGCCATAATATGGGCATGCAATCACCCTTCAGAACAAAACACCGAAGTGAACTTTTTGTATTAGGTTATGAAGACCAAGACGATATAGAAAAATTACTTTTAGATGTAATGAAACCAAATATAACTTATGGAATTTATTGTTCAACAAACAGTAATGTTGAAACAGAAATTCAATTATTAGAAAAAAAGAAAAATCAGACGGATACATTCAAGGTATTATCTTAATTTATAAATATTTCTACAAAGGTTTGTAATTGAAGAAGCAACTTCTCTAATTACTGGAAATTGTTTAACCACTTTATATGACGTTCACGTAATAAATATAATGTACTCTAAAATATTAACAAGATAATTAAAGAAACAGAAACACGACATATATACATACATTTTACACACATGGATTTTAGACGGTTTCGTAAAATAGGCAATCATTTCTTTTTAATGTTAATGATAAAGTAAATGTTAAATTTTAATATGAAAAATGTTTTATAAAAGAAATGATCTCAAACGATTTCCATATCCCAACATAATTGTATTGCTAGTTTACTAAATGAGTTCGTTGCCTAGCGAGGTATTGTTTACGTTTGATGTACCGGGAGTCAACATCGGGTAATTAAATTTTAATTTTAAGATAGCATCATGAGCACAAAGTAAATATGAATCTACTGTGTTTTGTATAATCACTACAAAATGAGTATACGAAATGGAATTAATTAGGAGGGCATTTCAGCGGATATATAAATATAATAGCGAATCCGGCAGACGTTATGCTGGCGTTGTCCGAATGTACTGGTAGCTTACTTACTGATATAAAATATCAGGAAATAGCGCCATCTATTGGTCACTTACTCCAACAACCGCCGCGCCACGCTGGTCGTTCTGCACTTTAAAACTCTCATATCTTCTAAAATATTAGTTTTATTTATATGCTATTTAGGTCAATTTTGATCTGCATACAACGCATTTAGCGTATTTAATTGGATAAGGATTAATACTGTATTCTTTAAAATAGTGACGTAAATAATGAAGACCGTGTTTTAATCCGGTGCGTAGTTTAAAAGATCTCCACGTAAAAGAGCGAGAAGCCACTTCATTTTATACTAGGTAATAATGATAAATCGTTTTACTAGGAGAAAAAGGAAAAAGATGACGTAAGATATACTGCAGTCATGCGAGCCTTAGTTTGGCGATACGTATCTGCTATGCATAGAAAAATGGACGATGAACCGGTTACTGAAGACGATATCAATGAGCTAAAAGGAGATGTGTCATCCTTAAGATACGAGCTACTTGAGGTGTTTGAGAAGAATGGCATGGACGTATCTTTCACAGATAGAAAAGAAAAAAGTAAGAACATATATGTTATTGAAATAACTTTCATCTTCGCATTCGAATTTTTATCTTCAAGTCTTATTCAAAAGAACTGTATTCAATAGAAAACAGTTCTTTTTTTTATGGAAATTTTAATCTTTTGTCAATAGACAAAAGATTAACATTTCCATAAGATTCTTATATTAACATTTCCGATCTCCGTAAATTGTAATGGTGTTCTTTTTATTAGACCTACATGTTATGTTTAGATCTATCTCACGGTTGGTTTTAACATATTTTAGTGGTACTTGCGAAACGCATGAAGATATGGGAGCGACGACTCATGAAGGATTTCCAAGTAGCGCCGGTGTCAACTATAGAAGATGATGGACGACCAGTTATTGAGGATAGTCTTTCTAGATTCAGGAGGATAGCTAAGATGGCAGCAGCAGCTGCTAAGGGATCTAAATGGGATCAGACATTAGCAGCAACTGGAATATCGTAAGTATTTAGTCAGAATTTTTGATAAATGCTATACTAAATTCTATGTTGAATTTCACAGACGCTGTTTATCAATATTATGCCACTAATAATTGCAATAAATTTTATCATTTCTATCACACAACGTGAAACGGTCAATGCTAAGGCTAAATTATGTCAGATTTCAATGTACATGAGTAAATTTAATTTGCAGTTTTTTCTTACTTTCAAAAATGTTATGTATTCTATCATTGTTTTGTTATAGATCCCAAATTGGCCGTTGTCGTTCAAGACAGTCGTTTAAAAATCAGCAGAATTTGCAACGCGCTATGGATGAAGCCAGGAAGTTAGTGCTGCGCGCGCCCATTCCTGGTGAGGGTCTCAATCATATAAATTTTATATGATGAAAACTTTGATAACTAGTTTAAAAGCACTAACTTCAAGATAATGCTTAATAAACCGCCATGATGATATATAACTTAGTAATTATAATAAATGAGAAGTACGGATTGATCCAAATACAGAAAGTATAAATCGTTTAAGATTAAATCAAATCTATATTTCTTTCTTTTAGCGTCACGATCAGTCACGCCCATACAAATGCCTGATGGATCCAATGGAAGATCTATTCTCGAGCTGATTAAAGATATTTCTTCGGAAATCAAGGAGCAACAGTATTCTAGCTCTTGTATGCCACGGTCACCAATAAATGTTGGAGCAGGTATGAAATAATCTTTCTTTCTTTAAAAAAATTCGACTTCAAATTGTTAAAACTGGACCAAACTGCACTGGGACTACACGGGAAGTACCAGCTTTCAAATACGAAATCATCAGAGTAGGTTCACACCATCGAAAGTTATGAGGTAACAAAAATAAAAAAAGTCTAATCGAGAACCTCCTCGTTTTTTGAAGTCGGTTACAAAATGTTTGAATTTTTTCTAAATGTAAGAATATTATATAAGAACATACTATATTTATTATTTTTTAGTAAGAAAAGTTGAAGTTTACCTGGCCAATCAAATCCTTTATATAACAAGTAGAATAAACGATAAGAGTTATAGTCTTCTTAATTTTTAATGCTTTCTTGTTTGCACGAAAATAGATTAATGCTATCATATTATTTGGAATAGTTTCAATTTAGGCGTATATCAATTTCAATATATTTGGACTTACAAACTTTTGGGACCATGGATTTACCCTCGTTTAGTCATAGTCAGAGTAGTTAATACAATCTGTGATACTTTCCATCTTCAATTTTTTTTAGATGGAGAGTATAATATGTGCTTTTATTGATGTTATTTTTAACAACTGCTAAGAAGAAAATGTTAACAAATGTTCACTATACTCTTATTACAGGTTCAAGTGCATTGCCACATATAAAATTACTAACACCAGGAGGATTTGAACGTAATGCGGCATCTCCTGATTTTAGATCATTGTCTCCGATACCATTAAAGGTATTTAAGATATTGATAATTAGTTTTCTTACATTATCTTCCTCCTTCTGGGCCTTTTCCCGTTACTTGGGGTCGGCCCTACTTGTCCGCATTTTCCATTTAGCACGATTTGGGATTTCATCCATTTTTAAAAGAGTCTCAGGTCTTTATCTTACATTACCGATTAATTCAAAAACAGCGTGATCTTCTTCTACCTATAGTTATATACGTCTGAGTAGATTTCCCATCCCTCCCACCTTTTTCCAACCTCAACATTCGTATACCTGTCTAGATTTAATATTATCGCCACATCTGAACGATGGTTTATCCTCGGGTCGTCTGTTTTCAAATTCTAAAAATCCTTCATAATCTGAAAATATGGTTACTTTTGTCTAGGACTCAACAAGCAATGCATTAGCTGTACCTCGAAGCCCAACAATTCCGAGGCCTGGAAGTCCGTGCGGTAGTGACAAATATCCACCAGGTATGTGAACCAATTAAACTTATGTTAGTTGTACGAGTATATAAGTCTATATTGTACTATGTACTTTTTACTATGTACTATGAAGTTTGTACTATGTACTTAGTACATCAGGAGTCAAGAATACAGGTTTAACCTACTTTGGATTCCAAATATTATTTGATTAACTGTAGTGTTATATAATTATAAAATAATACAAAATATTTCATTAAAATATACGACCAATATTGTATCAATAGGCTTGGAATGAATAGATGAAATACGTCGTTGCAAGATGTAAGAGAAAATAATTGTCTGTGTATGAATGATTTGTAAAATTCTTACAATGTTTTATTCATTTGTTATTGGACAAATATTAATGTCGGTTACAACAGTAATACAAATATATTTTGGATTTATTTATGAATTATTCAATGAATTTTTAGCCAAGTAATTCAGTGTTGCCCTAGCGCTCGGAGTAGTCAGTGTTGCCCTAGCGCTCAGCGATAAGGAGAGTTGCCCTAGCGCTCCGAGAAGCAGCATACTGCCCACCTGCAGGTGCTTCGTTATATTCGACCACTTGCCGCAGCTACGACCGTTCAACTTCGCCCTGCCAAGGAGAATGGACTGCATCTAGTTTGCCCCGCCAACAACCTAACAGACAAGACTGTCATCATTCATTTATCAATTTGTTCAATTGTTGACGAAACTTAAAATTTAATCTTATAAATATTTTAATTTCATAGTTAATTTATTGTAATTAATTTAACAGTAGTAAATTATTTTAGTATAACAATAGTAACATATTTTCTAAAGTTTTTTTCTCATTTTGTAAATTTCATAAAGATGTTTAAATTTTAATTTTAATTTTCTTTCTTTAATCTATTGCTATACTTTTATTTTATCAGTGTATTTAGAGTATGTATAAATGATTATTATTTTTTCCAAATATATATTAGTGAGCAATAACCAAAGTGGTGGGTAAAGTCTATTGTAATCCCAATATTAAAGCCTAATAAACATAGGCAGGACCCCCTTAGCTATAGACCAATATCATTGACGTGTACTATGTGTAAATTAATGGAATCAATCATCAACAAAAGACTTGTTTGGTATCTGGAGCGTAAGAAATATTTCTATCGATACCAAGCAGGTTTCAGGCGTAATCATTCAACAACAGATCACCTAGCTAATATCACAAGCGAGATACTCACAGCATTTTCAGAAAAAATGAATTTAATGGCAATCAGTCTCGACGTACAAAAGGCTTATGACATGGTTTACCGACCACGTATAATTAGCAATCTTATACAGAACGGAGTCAGGGGAAATATGATCAATTTCATCAAGACTTTTCTCAATGACAGAGTAATGCGGGTAAGAGTAAATGATGTCTACTCTGACGAAATCGAACAGGAGAACGGTGTACCTCAAGGCTCAGATATTAGTGTGTCCTTATTTCTTATTGCTATAAATGATATCGCAATATGTTGACATGTTACCTAGGTGATTTTAACTTAAGCTGTATAAATTGGATGTCCTGCAATAGCTCATTAGAAAAAATTACCCCAACAGCACAAATTTTACTCGATTTTGTAAGTCATAATGAATTGAATCAAATTAATAAAGTAAAAAATAATAGGGGACGAATACTAGATCTCATTTTCGTTGATTTTCCTTCCTGCGTTGTTAATTATGCATATAATACTATTTGTAGATTAGATCCATTGCACCCACCTCTTGAAATATGCATTGTAAGCAATAGGCATGAAAATTTAAACGTTAACACTTCGTCTAAGAGGCCTAACTTTTATAAAGCTAATTATGGTTTAATCATTAATCACTTACAAGGTATTGATTGGCTTAAATTATTTGGGGATTGTAATGATGTAAATACAATGGTAAAAGCTTTTTACGATCAAATACAGTTTACCGTGTCAAAATATGTTCCCTTACAAAACGTTAGAAGCAACAAATACCCTGCCTGGTTAAATCGAATTATTTGACCTTAAAAACTGTTAACATATTTTTTTGGCATAAAAGTGCGAGAAACTAATAACGTGTCCTACAATTAGTATATTTTTGGCAAAATTCTAATTATAGCTTAGTATATTTTACATGAGCCTTGTTGGCAACACTGCACAATTACTTTGCATAAAAAAGAAGCTTTTGACTACGTCCGCGTTAGTTTCTATACAAAAATTCAACGCTAATTTTACTAATAAAATTTCCAGAATAGTGGGAATATCTAATTGTACTTATTTAGCTAGTCTATACATAGAAATAAAATTGAAGTGTCTGTTTGTAACGTCATTTTTTTTTACTAACTTTAATTACTCGCCTAGCCTGTTCAAAGTTTAATGGAAAATAGTACAATGGGAGAGTGTAGTGACAATAAAAAACACTGACAATCCGGGAGTCTCTTCAGTCAAAGATGAAAGCCGAGGGTCCATAAAAGTATGTGTTAAAAAACGATAGTCGATATAGGTCGATAAATATCGATAAAGTCATAGAAGTTATTGTCGACAATATGCATACAAATATTTTTTACACACATGCACAAATTTTCTGTCTCTCTTACACGTACAAAATGAATTCATTTTAATTCAATTAATTTAGTTTTAAAGAGTTTTTAATGACCTAATCAATATTAAAATGAAACATCCTATACATACTCGAGCTCAAACTCAAAACCGGTTATGCACTATAGCACCGACTCAAAACCGGTTATGCACTATAGCACCGAATAAAAGTTACGGCAAAAGAATCACTCGATACCTAGTACCGCGCTTAATTAACGAACTACCCTACGATTTCAAAAATGTAATAACATCTAAAAATATTAAATATATGTTAAAAAAATACTACCTTAAACAAATGTAGAAATTGGAAATCTTTAAACGTAATTACCTTCATAGTTCCTTAAAATTATTAGTAAATAAGATTATATCATTCAAAAGTTATCTTGTAACTAGAGTTGTCAACACAATTTATATATTAGTTAAGCTTATATTTTAAGAAATTACGGTTTCTTTTTCAACAAAATATACATATAAAAGTAATTGAATAACATCATATTACATAAAAAATAATCATATCAAGCCAGTAAGATTAATAAATCCGGCCGAAGTAAGAAGAGGTTATAGGAGCGAGTGCTTTTATTAAATTTACTGGAGTTACATAAATCTTTTACTGACTTATCGATAAAGTAGATTTACATTCCATTAACGTAGTTTTATGGTTCATAGATACTTTTACTGGCGAGATATCAGGATTCTATGTGATATTAATGATTTTGACTTGTATTTGTACAAATAGAGTTAGCATTCTATGAATTATGTATGAATATTCGGTTATGTTATTCAATGTTGAATAAATTATTACTTATTTGCTATTTATCTTTTATTTCATTTATTGTCATCTTTAATTTACTTTCTGACTTGGAGAGAAAACATTTAACTAAATTTTCATTAATATTAATTGAATAATTAAAGTAACAGAACTTCGGAAACTTCAAAAAGATTATATAAGTATTAAAACTATTTTTATACCACTAAGTGATAAGAGTCGCACATGCAAACAAAGTCGCAAAGAAAGCTAGTTTACAATAAAAGACTTGCATTTACAGTTAGTACATTCGTTAGAGACATAGTAGATAAGTAATTTCTGGAAAATGTTGATATAATTTATCAACTTTTATGTTGTTATCAAAACAATTTTTTTTATTATCCACACTAATATTATAAATGTGGAACTAATCGTCCGTTATGTTTCACACCACAATCAGCTGAACCAATTTTGATGAATTTCAGTATAGAGATAGATTGGACTTTGGGAATGAACATAGGCTACTCTTTGTAGCGAAAATGAATGTTTGCACCAAAAATGAAAACCCCAAAAATTTAACTCACTGTATTTTCATGTGGAGACGAAGTAGCAGATTACAGTTAGTCTAATATAATTTACCTTACATTAATTAAAGCGTTCCGAAAGACGGAGAAGGGTGTATATCAAATATAAACTAGTGCTAGAAAGGGTCACCCATCTAACTTGATAAAATGAACTGACTTTTGTTTTTTGTCGTTAACCTTTAAAATTCAATAACAAACTCGACATCTGTAAAACGTGGGTTAGGAGTGACGGTGTTTATAAGCGAGTGTTTGAAATATTCATTGTTAGTGTATTTGTGTATTGCAAAAGTAATTATTCATCATAATTTGTCCAGAAGGTGGATCCATTGGTCATCTGTCCGATATCTAACTAAATCTACTACGGGTGTCAGACCCCGGACTGCTCTTGCTACTAGCGTCATAAACCTTGATTCCGTGATTGCAGTACCACTATCTCGCCGTCCCTCTTCTCAATTTTATACATTTTATTTCCTGCTAAACCCCGCTGAAAGGGAAATTTAACTGTTTTTATATATTTTGTGCCGTTGACTATTTAGTATCTAGTATGTCCTTACGAAGTGTGATTTATTTAACAAACAATATAGATGCACAAAAATTAGTTAAATCACAACTTGTACGAAAGTATTTTCGACTACGCTATTAAGGGCGAGTTATTTTTATTAATTGATATTGTTTAAGTGTTATATGAATATGGAACAATTATTATCATCAGTATTGGAATTTTTAAATATATACTAGACTAGCGAACTAGGCAGACGCTGTCCTGTCTGATTGGTGTCATCAATGACTATAAAATTCCAAAGCCTAGATCATAATTTGTTTATAAATCACACAAGATATCATTAAAACACCTTCTGAAATGCAACTGATTTTTATAGTTACTTCCGACTCATGAGCAGACAAAAATATACAAATGAATATTCCTAAAAAAATATAAATTTCTCATATTCTTAAAATACGCTCGTTTATAAATTAGTGTGTTCATATCTAAACATGAATCGTCGTTATAAATATGCATTAAATGCTTGCCTTGATCTTGATATTAGATTTCATTTAATTCCTTATTGAAAGAAATAAGAGCCTCAATATAAATTATATATTAATATTACAATTTTTTTGTGTATGCTATTCGATATCTTTGACATTTATTAGCCTGTTTGATGTATTTTGGTGGAAACCTAAACTTAAAATAAATAACTTATAAGTGTCATATAAATATTACATTGCTAGTGATAAAAAATTATTATAGTGCTTAATTTAAAGTTTCAGAATAAAAAAAAAACTATAATTAAACTAGATATATTGATGCGCATGTTGTGGTTTCCTATAATTGGAGGAGCACACAATTCTTGTGTTCCATTTTTTAAAGTTTAAATGTTTAGTGTGTATCGTTTGTTGGAGGTCGTTAGATAAATAAAATGAAATGAAATAAAATAAAATAAAATAAAATAAAATAAAATAAAATAAAATAAAATAAATAAAATAAAATAAATAAAATAAATAAAATAAAATAAAATAAAATAAAACAAAACGCAATACAATTAAATAAAAAATAAATTTGACGAAAGCCGCACTAAATTCAATCGTTTAAATTCGCTCAATCGTTGTGCAGTTTTAAAGATCCAAGCTAATTAGAACAGGAAGCGACTTTATCTTGTAATAAACTAGCTGTACCCAAATTGATGATAAAATTTCAATAAATTTACTATTAAAACATTCTGCCATTCGGATATTATTTATAGTGTATTATAAAAATTTCCCGTTATGAAAATTGTAAAATTTTTTTTTGTAACGTCTAAATAATCTCGAATGTAGACATCAACTTGCTTTAATAGAATTTAAGGTTCGACCTTGACATACTAAGAAATTCCCCTTTAAAAATTCCAATTTTCGACTCTATCATTAGTGCGGTAAACTTGAAATTCGACTGAAGATAAACGTAGCGCGGCGACTCTAAAGTTCACGGGTCGTACATTTAAATAAATCTTTTTTTTTTTTTGTGTACCGAACACATCCATCTTTACGTATGTTAAGAATTTTAATCATAGAATACGATTTACGATGTGTTGTCTTGTTATTTATTTTTTTATTTAGTTTGAGAGTTGACACTACAAGTTTTATCCTTCGACGGCATTAAACATTACAATTATTGTTAATATAACTATATACATTGATTTCTATATACATTGTCCGCATCAGAAATGTTGATATTGGTACGTTTTTGTAAAGCTAAAAACTCTATCTGTATTCGTATTTCACCTGAAACGGCCGAAACTCGGACCTATTGCATACACAAATCATTTCTGGTATACATTTTCTACCTTTTGCTAGTTTTAACGATGCCTACAGAGCAGCAGAACAACATTTTTCACAATACAAGGAATTCTTTAGGTATCAATTGCCCGTCATAGAGCAGCTTCAAATTTTTATTATTAAAAATATACATATTCTAAGAATATTCTAGGAATATTTTTAATTCTATAAATTGACTTTGATAATTTGACATTATTCGTAATATTGTCTATTTGACATTACTTGTAAAATTCATATTATTTTGTCAAGAACTCAATATTCCAAATTATGTCAGGTTTACAGAATAACGTCAAATTTACAAAATTACGTCTAGTTTATAATAACGTCAAGTTAATTTGTACATTTGTATTTGACATCATTTGATAAACTTGACGTAATTTTGAAAATTTTTTATATAATGTAGGCTTTTTTAAAAATGATGGATGCGAAATTTATTTGCGAAGCAGTGCCCGCGACTTTAAAGTTGGGTAAAAAAATTAGATTCACGTTTAGCGAGATCATATACAGTCTATAGCCTTCCTCGATAAATGGGCTATCTAACACTGAAAGAATTTTTCAAATTGGACCCGTAGTTCCTGAGATTATCGCGTTCAAGTAAACAAACAAACAAACTCTTCAGCTTTATATATTAGTATAACTAGAAGCTTTGGTAGCAGTTGAGTTATCAAAGCTTCCAATTTAATGTACATAGTGTATACCTCATAATGATATATTTTAACTGACTTCAAAAAAAGAGGTTCTCAGTGCGGCTTAATGTTGTTTTTTTGTACGCGTATAACGCGATTAGACCGCCAAGAACGAATCGATTTTGATGATCGTTTTTTCGTTTTATACATTATACTTTAGACTTTGTATCCACTTAATTATTTTTCGAAATCGGTCGAGCTTATAAGCTTGGTTAAAAATTTAAATAAAACAAATAAGGAAAACTTTTGGAAGGATCTTTTTAGAGTATATCCCCTGATGATGTTTCGGATTCGGAACGAAATGCAGTACAAAACAAAATATTCAGTAGAGTTGTTTCTTGTTATGGCGTTGATTTTTTTCTACTTAGATTTAAGGGCTCAATTATTAATAAGTAAGTTCTTCCTGTCTGTATATACATTTTCGAGAAATTCTGTCAAATATTGAACACGATAAACTTCGCTGTTTAGCGTAAATTCTACATTAAATTCTCGAAAGACGAAAATTCCAAATTCTCATAAGATCGAAATATCCTACGATCCGTACATAATTTAAGTCGGTTATATTACGGAATCATGAATAATTAATTAACAATGCCGTGGAGTAACTTGCGACACGTGCAAAATTTTGCCTACTGGTTAATTGAATTTACTAATGTAAACACTAAGTAACCTAATTATTTACATGTCACGCTAGTAACACGACATCTCGGATGAGGTTTTGATAACATATATGACATATAACTCAGTGTCTATCATATCATATAGATATATTGGCAAACATGGACATTGTAAATACAATATTCAAAGAGATAATTTTACAACCGACCACGTAGTGTTCGAGATAAGTGCATAGAATTGCGTTTTATTACACTGACTTAAGGGCAGGCTATTTTTAAGGAAAAATAATTTAACCGTATACTAGCTGTGACCGCGACTTCATCCGTGTAAAATTAAGTAAAAAAAAAATAGAGTTGTTCGTCGGAAGGTCTATGTATAGTGATCGCAAGTAGAAACTTCGCTTGCGTGAGTTAGTTTTTGTACTGCGGTCGTCGTCATTCGTACAGCGCCATCTAGTTTGCTTTGGTGTAACCTTTTCCACCCGACATCATTGCCATCTTGTTATGTAGCGGTCGCTATAGATTCAATTGTAGCGTGCTGATATATACAGCCTATAGCCTTCCTCGATAAATGGGCTATCTAGCACTGAAAGAATTTTTCAAATCGGACCAGTAGTTCCTGAGAATGAAGAACCGGATATACTTGGAAATGACGTCGAATGAATGGGAATGATTGTTACCTTTTGATACGTCAGTCATCCCAACCTTCAATCTCCTTCATTCGCGTCATTTTGAACTAGTCGAAGCAGTCTTGTCATAAGCCTCAAAGTGGCAACAAGTGAAATAAAGATTTGTGATCAGATTGTTTTTGCTAGTTGAGAGATAATAATCTCAACCCTCATCGTATACTTAATATTATTTAACTAAGCAATTATTATAACATACATAAAGAACACTGCATTTTTATTCAATTGAAAAAATGGTTAACGAATTTATTTCACACGGAAATACAATGTGCGTTACGGGAATTTTCTTCTTTTAAACAATGATAAAACTAAAATTATCGTGCAGGTTTTTTTTTCAATAAGAAAGGTTACTTGGAAGAATGCATTGATAATGCATACATGAATACTTTACTCCACTTAAACGAATATTTCAGTGTCGTGATTGCAAAGAAACTATTAAAATAAATAAATGTTCTACCATTAAGTTATGTCTCAATTTACATATATGAATACCAAATTTTGATATTTAATATAGAGTTAAGAATATAATTAATTACGCATTTGGGATCACACATTAAAAATCGCGTTGTCGTGCGACTGTCTTGACACAATTAATTTGTATTGTTTTTCGCAGTTGCCACCGTCGTCTCGCTATTCGGATTATAACGAGATGACACCTTATAGACCTCGGCCGCGACGTACAGCTGCCAGTCTTCCAGGTAATATTTTGCACGAATACGAAATCTAATATTTAAAAAAGATTATTTTTTGTACAAGTATTACTAGCAAAGACTTAGAAACTAATATAAGATAATACCTATTTTCCGAGACTTAAATATATTACTAAAATATACTTGCGACAGATTTGTAGCTGCTACACACGTTTTGATAAATCGTTGCGAAAAAACTGTACGGTTTAAACGACACCGATTTTTCATACACACGTATCGATAAGACTGTGCAGTTTAAATTGTACAGTATTTTCGTTAGAACAAATTTGGTTGTCATGTGATAGTGTCAGGTTATAGTGAGCCAACCTTAAAAGAAAGATATATTCTGTCGCGGACTTCTATTTAGAACTTCTAAAAGGAATTAATTCTGCCATACATGATTTTTGCGAAACTTTAACCGTTTAAGCAGCGCACGCAGCGGAAACTCTCACAAGGGAAAAACAACCTCCGATATTGAAGCATTCTTCATTGATGCTTCGCTGCTATTGGTCTTAGCGTGATGATATATAATCTAGAGCTTTCCTCAATAAATGGGCTATCTAACACTGAAAGAATTTTTCAAATCGGACTAGTAGTTCCTGAGATTATCACGTTCAAAAAAACAAACTCATAAAATTTATATATGAATTATAAATATATATACCTATAATAAAGTCAAAAAATCCAGCAGTCTTTCAATTAGATAGATTTGATCTAATTTTTAAGGGATTCAAAATATTCACCCTGGTACTGCGGTATTACAAATAAATCTATGTTCCTTTAAATAAATCTTTAAGCACTTATGAACATCATATGTATAATATATATATTTTTTAATCATTTAATAATTTGGTGATAGAATTTACAACTTAAAAACTTAGTTTACAAGGGTTCCTCGCGCCATGCACTGAGAAGAGTCTACAATAAACTCAGTTGGGTAATTTTTTGTTATCACCATTTTCACAATAACTGAGATTTGGTTAGAGCAATTTATTCCCAAGCAATAACATCATTCAAATAATTCTTTACATTATAACAGGATTTCTGAATGAGTTTACATTTTATAAAAGGTTTTAATTTATTTAAAGACATCTCCCGCCTCCGTTACGCGAACTAAGTCCATGTACACTATGAGGCTAAAAATGAAGCAGCTTTTGTTAGATAGGCAAAAGAATGAGTTTTCTGAGTAACTAAACCATTTCAGTAACTATTTATTATTTTTTCCCCTATTTTTAAGTATTAACTCTTTTCGCAAGTTACCCAGAAATCTGTACGGCCGCCTGTGTGTAGGAATTTCCTGTATTGCTTGAACGCGCTAATCTCAGGAACTACTGGTCCGATTTGAAAAATTCTTTCACTGTTAGATAGCCCATTTATCAAGGAAGGCTATCATATCATCACGCTAAAATTGAAACGTTTTTTTAACTAGTTTTTCGCGTATGAAGTCGCGGGCACAGCTAGTGTCTGATAACATAGAACAGTGCTCTATAAAACTTTTTTCCAATTAATTGACGAAAGATCTTACATAACTAAAGATGGCGGTCGCAAATTAAAACAATTTATCGTTGGGCTTCGCCACGGATGGAACTTGGCTTTGGGTTAATTAAATGTAAACAGAATCGTGTTTTTAGAGGATTCAATTAAAAAATAATATTACTCCAGATGTGCCTTGATTGCATAATCTTCCTAATGTAATATAGAGAGCTTAAAATTGAGATTTCTTTAGAAATATATGTAATAGACGTTAAATGAAGCATAAGCAGAAATACGGGGTGATTCATAAATTACGTCACAAGTTAAGGTGGTGGAGGGGGGAAGACCAATTGATCATCAAAATGACAAGGTTTGCTAGTAATTGGCAGTCTATCAATAAATAAAACCGAACCTTACTCCCTCCCGAAGCACGGAGGACGTCGGATATTAGAAAACCAGTGTTAGAATGGATCACCCATCTATTAACGGTCGCGATAAGAACTGCTTAACCTAGCGATCGTCTCAAAGGCCGACCACTGATTGGGCTACGCCCTCGTCAGTTTTTAAATTTAAACGTGAAACAAACCCCCATACCCTATGGTTCCTCTGAGTTCGTTTGCCTATAGATTAGATTATATATTATTCCTTTTATCATGTGTGATTTGTATAAAACAAATTCGTTTTTTCTCAATCTGCTATGCGACCGGCGCTGATTAATTTTTCAAAGGATTATAAAAATATATCGAGTTAAATTAATTATACAGACTTGAACATAGAGTTATACAAAATCACATTGATTGGTCACATTGGTCAATCAGTATATAGAATGAAATGTAAACAAATTAGATCTATAAAAATCTGGCAATTCTCGATCTTTAACAGAAGAGTAAAACCAGTTTTAATAATCAAATAAAAAAGTACTAAGTAAGTATACTTTATCAACATTTCGACTGACTAGCTATCGACAGTTGCCACGTTACTCAAAAGTATATAGAATTGTCTTTGAGACGAATAAGTAAAATTAACAACGTGCATACCATTAAAGCCGCCGATGACGAAGATCATGTCGTCCAACAGCACCGTGGCAAAGTTACTTCTTGCGCTGAACATTTCGGTCACTTCCTGCCATTCACCGCCGCGATGCGGACAGAATCGTTCTCCTGCCAAAAATAGACGTAAAATTCATTCATATACATATTTCAGTTCTTCTTAGCGTTATCCCGATCTAGTACCAGGATCTAAACACGGAGGAGGTCGGATATCAAATATAAACCAGTGCCATAATGGATCACCCATCTATCACCCGGTCGCGGCAAGAGCAACTTAACCTAGCGATTAACTCAAATGCCGACCACTGATTAGGCCACGAACTCCTCACACATATTGTAGTATATAATTCGAATTAAACTACCCGAAATTATGTATTCAGAACTATATCAGTCGATCAGTCAAGTAAGTTATGATTGACGTAATGTTCTGCAGTTGATTACTGGCTAAAAAAAATTGACAGCTGCAATCGCGTAGGAATCGCGTGGCGAATGTAAATATTTTTAAATTTAAATTATCAAGCACTTATAGAATCGTGTTTTATCTTTGCTAACTGAAGTAAGCTTTTATTAAAATTTAGGCAGATTTTTGAAATAAAGAATGTGACAAATATTAACCAGTATTAAGCCGGCTGTATCCATTGAAACCGCCAAGAGCGTAGAGGCAGTCCCTGTACGCGATGAGGCTGACTCCGGAACGAGGACTTATCATGGATCGAATAAAACTCCACTGCTTGGTATCGGAGTCGAATACCTCCACTGAACTCAAAACCTCTTGGCCATTGAAACCACCAACTATGTATATCTGAAGTAATCGCATTTTATAAAATTAATTTGTAAAGCAGTTTATTTACTGACAATGAAATAAGAGCGATCTAAAAGTAGGAATTGAAGAAAAATATAAAACTCTGTCCTCTAACTCAAAATATAGATAGACAAAATACATTAAATTCACCAAATCTACTTGGGAATTGGTAAACAAAAAATGTATCAGAAAATGATGATAGATTATGAATGATAATGATAAGTTACTATTTTCTTATAACTAAATTCAAATATGGCAACTGCATACAGTGTCTGCATATATATTAAAAAACTAGCCTTCCCGCCCAACGACGCCGCGCTCGCGTCCGACCTCTGCTTGTTCATGGGTGTCGTCATCTCCCACTGGTTCATGTTGGGATAATAGCGCTCAACGGAAGACATGCGAGTTCGACCATTGTATCCCCCTAATGCGTATATCAGACCATCTGAAATTGTTGTCTAATAAATCGTTAATGAAAAAAATTTTAACAAAAAAAAAACACTTCAAATTGACAGATTTGGTGCAAATTGAAATAGGACCATTCGGGGAGCACCAGGAGCTTTGAAACAAAAAGAATCATCAAAATCGGCTTACGCATTCGAAAGTTCTCAGGTGACAAACATAAAAAAATACAGTCGAATTGAGAACCTCATCCTTTTTTGAACTCGGTTGATAAGATCTATTCAATCGACTTAAATCGTTATTTAGTAGGTTAAACTGCAAACTACAATATACTATTACACCTATTGAAAATAAAGATATAACAGCTTAGTTCGTTACTACAAAATTGGCTATTCAAGCATACTATATATATTGTAATGAATAGCCATCTATTTATTAATATTGATATGTCAGTTTATTTTTATTATTCCAATTTATATTCCAGAAGTTGCAGACAAACTGATAATAATCGCGAAGCATGGATATTTCAATACTTAATTATTATAGTAAGTAATAAAAACACTCAATAGAGTGTATTTTTGTAAGCATTGAGAATAATTTCTGTGTTCGCTGATGCCATCAGCAAAAAAAAAAATTTGGCGGGATGTTTATGACAGTCGGATGGAGTGACGGACGCAACATTTGGCGGTATTTACAGAATTTATAATAATATTAATAATTGTGACTTCGGTTTATACCGGTTGCCTGGAGAGACACTCACGATGCTCAAGGACCTGATGTTTGATGATCATAATATAGGAGGATAAAATTAACATTAAATATAAATATCAATTAAGTAGTACGTGAGATTTAGAGAAAGTTATCTAATTATGTTCGCAATGCGTAGACATACTAGCTTGGATGCACATGCTACGTTATTAACACAGATTAATTAAGATTACCATATACCAATACTCTTCGTTGTATTGATACGACATGATTCCAACTACATTGGTAAAACTACCTAGCGCTCGATATCGCGTTTTATCCCGAATGACATCCATCATTACAGCTTTTTTATAAATGACCAGGAACTATCTACATTATACTCCTCCTTACTAACGAACCTTATACTACAACAATCTAACTGTACAACATAAGGCCAAAGTTCTTCTAATTTAAGGAAATTTGGTTAAAAAATTATATAACCATTTTTATTACATAATCATAACGAGAATCGAGTACCGAGTACTCTCCTTAACTTTTTAAGTATCTTAACAGTCACACTATGTAATAAATTCTTAAAACAAAACCACACGCCCACCAATGACAAACGGTTTACACACACATGTATGTTATTTTATTATAGGCTAATGACAAAGCGTAGTCACGTCAACCGTCACAACGTATTTTGTGATGGTTTGTAATCGTTAAAAAAAAACGTATTTTGCTAATAATAACATTAAATTTGATTAATTTGTTAAATGTCATTGTAATAAGAATAAAAACAAATAACATACAGATTTTTTATCGTCGGTAAACTATATATCATATAGACAATTTGTACCAACCGTGAACAACGACACTAACGTAACATCTCGCTTGGTACATACAAGCTCTCTCGTGCCACGTGTTGGCGACTGGGTCGTAACATCGAACCGTGTTGAAATGGTCGCTGCCGTCGAAACCTCCGATCATGTAGATTAGATTATTCATTGTGCACAAGCCGTGATATGCGCGAGGTGACAGGTCCATGTGTATCGACAGAAACCAGCGATCGGCTCTAAAACAAAATAGCAATACTACTTCTAGAGGGGCTCAGCAACCCAAAATGAGTTTTGGCCTCCGAGAGGATTTTACAAAATAGGAATGGTTTCACTTAAACGTAACCTCCTTGTTTTCAGTACTACTATTAGGTATGTACTTTATTACATTTTTGAAGTAAAATTTTATTACGCAATTCTTCTTAGCATTTCGTTGGCAAATCCATTTTTTTTTTTTTTTTTAATGTTACAAGGGGGCAGACGAGCAGGCAGCAGGCACCGAAGTGCCTACCGGCGCCCATGATGTGCTGAAGTCGGTGCCATCTGCATCAATTTAGCGGAGAACCTAATTGGCTTGGTACCGACTTCAGCACATCAGTAAGTGTCTACTAAATCTTATGAAAGTACTACTTATTTTATGCTTTTTAGTTCCTCGCCTTTTTGTTTTTGGAGCCGGTTTTCTTTTTATTTAAAAATAATTTATCGTACATAGATTCCACCGTTGAAATATTGAGACTGAAATAAAATAAATATGAAGTTTTTAAATTTTAATAAAATTAATTAAAAAAATCTTTACTGTCTAAAGCCTCATAAATAAATATTTTGTCAGCGTGGTTAGGGCCTATATTTTCGAAATCAAAAATGAAGCAAATAAATTACTAATTTTTGCTTTACTAATTGTTATTATATCTTGTATAAATCTTTAGTAATTGTTTGTTTGCTTGAACCCCTCAATCTCAGGAACTACTGGTCCGATTTGAAAAACTCTTTCAGTGTTAGATAGCCAATTTATCGAGGCTATATATCGCCAGGCTAAATAAATAGTATTAGCGGTAGCCTACTTTGTAAGTTATAGAATCTGTTAGTATAAAGTGACATTTATTTGTTAGTGAGTTAGATTGTTATTAAAAACTTATTTATATTTTTAATTAAAAACTTACGTATGTTTCTTCTATAATTTCTAATGTTCGTATTCATTTAACATCGTTATATAAAGTACCGTAATAAATATAATATATACATAACATCATAAGGCCTCTGACATCCTCACTGATGTTATTATATGTATATGTTGTTATAATAACAATATATGTATATTACATTTTTTACACCATTAAACTACGCGATGACGACGCAGGCATTTGCTTGTAAATGTAACAAAAAAAAATCGATTTAATCTCAACTTTTTTTAATTATAGATAATATAGCTCGGGTATTTCAAATATAATAGAACAGAGCTAGTGATTATTGACATTATTACCCAGTTAACGATATATTTCTTAATATATTAAACATCTTTTCTTTACATTCTATAGAACAAAATCGCTTAGCTTAAACCAAAAGCTTGTATTAGGAGTGGGTGCGACAATACCCCAATATGATGGGGTTTGAACCAGGTACCTTGCAGATTTCTGTCCAAACCTTATACCGTTGAACTATTG
Source organism: Charaxes varanes (assembly GCA_024363005.1). NCBI lineage: Eukaryota > Metazoa > Arthropoda > Insecta > Lepidoptera > Nymphalidae > Charaxes > Charaxes varanes. Next base: position 975,197 of record JANCMC010021608.1, read on the forward strand.
AGGCTCAAATTTATGTAACATTGTTGTTTCAGCCACCGCGTTCCCATACCGGCGGTGAGGCGCGGATGCCTAATGTAAATGTAATCAATTATCACTATATATATATATTATTATTTATTTACTATAAATAATGAAGATAGTTTCAAAAAGTTAAGACTTTCTTTTAGGAGATTTTCTCTTAACTTGAATAATTCTTCAGATTAGAAAAATCTGAAATAGTTTTTGAAATATAAGCAAAACATCAAACCCCTTTATTAATAATTTTTAATTGTTTACTAGATAATTAAACAATTAAGAGCACGTAATTTTTTTTTTTACATTTTATTATCCATTGTTACAAATACCTTTCAGAAGCTTACATAAAGATTCATTGACTGTCCATGGGTTCCTGGGTAGATGTTTATATACTACTAACTAATAATTTTTTGAAGGTCCTAAAGTCATATCCGTTTGGAAATACCGATCCTAGTCGGTTCCGCAGAAGTGTTTTGGTAAAAAAATCCTTCCAAAGGACACGGTTGACTTAGCTGGTGTTTCATATTCATAAGATGTATATAAATAAAGAAATAAAATATCTTTATTCAATCAAGTTATGTTATACACGGAATGTTGAATAAATATACCAAATTAATATAAATATAGGATATATTTGAAAACATTTGAACTTAATATCTATTGGGGTTACTTAATTTTAAAAAAGGTCACCATCTCAGTGTAGGTGCTGCGGCATTCAGAAGGAATACTGCCAACGTACAATTATGTAAGTGAAAATAAATAAATCGCTAGTAAAATGAAAACAATTCTTTACAATACTTTATACTTCACACTGATGTTACATTCAGCCGAGAATTTCCATAATCCCAAGGAACCCTCCGGATCTGAACGACTCCTCCAACTGAATGGAATACTCGGGAATGATTTTGAACATTCATCAACGACACGGATGAACGATATACGCCTAAATCGTATTGGCTTTAAGCTGTGTTATCGATAAGTCTCATATTATCATAATCTGAGTCAATTATGTGGAGTTGTAGTAAATCTATGGAGATTAGAATATAAGTAGTAACATCTCTTATATGAGAAAAGTTGAAAAATTGTCCAATATTGTAGATCAGATAATAGTTCAAAAACCATCCAGAATGACGTTGGTGTAGACAAATTGTATGGTGTAAGCGTAGCAATAGTTAAGAACGCGTCGCTGTAGTTTTTCAACACTGCTTACTAATATTGTAAACTCTCCCCTATGTAAGATATTTTTAGTTTATTTTGATTAATAGTCTTCAACATGTTTAGATTTAGATTAAGTTCTCAATAAGTGAGTTATATTATATTCGTGCGTTAGACATTTATTTTAATTTATCTTTTACAAAATGTTTAGATTAGGTTCTTAATACACTTATAAAGAATTTAATTGAACTATTGTTCATGAAAATCGGTCGAGCCGTTTCGGAGGAGTTTGGCAACGCACCCCGTGACACGAGAATTTTATATATTAGATTAGTGGACTCGGCAGACGTTGTCCTGCCCGAACGTTAGCTTGCTTACTATTGAACACACACAGTTCTCTGACTTAGATATATTTCCATCTCTCTACTAATAGTTTTAAAAATGAAATCAAGGATGTCTTTAATAGAACTCGATGATATTTTGAAATAACTTAATTACTAAACTCAGTTAGTGTCTATGTCAAATTCATTTACGCACTTCACTTAAAAAACTTAATTACTCTAAATTGTTTTAAGTTGAACTGAATTACAGTTAATTACGAAATGTACGTACTGTGGGTTGCATAAATAAATATACACTTAAATTGTTGCATAAATGAATATTTAATTAGAGGTAGCGCCATGCTTGTAGCTGAATTGGGCCGGCACGTCCGGGCACCAGTACCTCTTTCTCACATGAGATCGGCGTGAAGTGGCGGCAATGCTGTCACATCTGTCACAATTTGAAACAAATAAACTCCGGTTAGAAGCAATTTCTTTTTGTATCCGGCTCCACACTCGATAGTCACGTACCGACATTTTGCCGTACGTCTATAAAGTTTAAACAGTTTATATCAATTTATTTGAATTTAATATAATAGAAATAAAAGTATCAATTTACAAGAATGATCAACCAATGATAAAGCAGTTTACCAAGCGTTATACCGAAGTCACAATCAAGTTTATTACAAACCATCTGTCACAATTTGAAACAAATAAACTCCGGTTGGAAACAATTTCTTTTTGTATCCGGCTCCACACTCGATAGTCACGTACCGACAATTTGCCGTACGTCTTATAAAATTTAAACAGTTTATATCAATTTATTTGAATTTAACAAAACAATAGAAATAAAAATATAAATTTACACAAAAGATCAACCAATGGTAAAGCAGTTTACGAAGCGTTATACCGAAGTCACAATAAAGCTTATTACAAACGATCTGTCACAATTTGAAACAAATTAATTTTCTGTTTACAAATGGCTACTTTTTCAACTAGCCCCTCATAGAAGATGGTCCTTCTTATATTTGAATCTCCAAAGTTTTTTGAAACTTACTCAAAATGTGAGACAAAAAGTACAGATAGTAAAGATTCAGCTATGTTATATATGATATCTTCTTTGTTTTGAAAGGTGAAGGAAAACTGTCATTCAGAACTTTAGATTCGTGTCGGTTTTCCTTTATTTCATACTAGCTGTGCCTGCGACTTTTACCGCGTAGAATTAGGTAAAAAAAAATATATTTTAAATTTTAGCGTCATGGTCGCCTTCCTCGATAAATGGGCTATCTAACACTGGCAGAATTTTTAAAATCGTACCAGTAGTTCCTGAGATTAGCGCGTTCAAGTAAACAAACTCTTCAGCTTTATATATTAGTACAGATATAAGCTACTAGCAAGACTGGCCACGCGTTGCTGTTGCTGAGTCATTTAGGAGGGATTTAAAAGACAAAATTAAAAAAGGCCGTTAATCAGAACTTCCCTTAATCTTCTATCTCTTATTAATGTCAACTTGCTCATTCTAAAAGAGACACTTACATTCTTGAAGCAAGTACTTGTGGTATTATTTTCTGTTGGTTTCAGTTGGTGACCTCAAAACCAGGTTGGACTTTATGAGGTCAATGATTCCTTTATGGCAAAAAGCGTACAGTTCTGAATAAAGAATTAATTCACGGCAGAAAATATTCAAAGCGTAGATGATTTCAATGGATTCCCTTTTAATTAAAGATACAAGTGACTCATCAAACGTGGTTCCAAAGATAGGTCTTACATGAAGATACCTTCTAATTACCGTTTTATGTATAACTAGCTGTATCCCACGACTTCGCCTGCCTGAATTCTGTAATTTTATTAAATTTTGAGAGTTTTTATTATTTGTGCACAGCTTTACTTTTATATTTCTGGAGCCAAAGTAGCCTATGTTACACTTTGCAATAACAGCTAACTCCCGTTAAAATCGGTCCAGCTATTTCGGAGATTATCAAGAATAAAATACTATACACTCATGGACATATGAACCACCACGAGGCTAGCATATACGTTGCCGCCCTTAAATGATGAGGTTAGGCCACCGGGAAGTCTCACAAACCGAAAAATACGCGACAACAATACCATCACTTGACGTGACAGCATTGCCGCCACTTCACGCCGATGTCATGTGAGAAAGAGATACTGGTACTCGGACGTGCCGACCCAATTCTGCTGAACCAAAGAACTGCAAGCGTGACGCTACCTCTAGTTAAGATTTATCTCAAATAGATGACATTTGTACTAAACCTTTTGACGGGCTATATAAAATTATTGTTTCATAAATCATACGGGGTGTGACATATTTTTCGGAGAAGACATAAAGGAACTGTAGTTGGTAATAGTGGACAAGACGTCTGTCGGGTCCGCTAGTATATACAAATATTATAATTACCTGTTCTAAGGCTAAACTTGGAGTCTAGTATATCAGACATTTGCATACCTCATAGGTTTCATGATTTTATTCAGTAGCTAGTACACTAGGACTAGACGCCTTATTTTACGAAAACAGATTCGAACATAGAGTATTTTGTGTTTTTTTTTTTAAATTCTGGGAATTTTCCGAATTAGAGCATTTACTCAAAACTATCTAAGGCACCGGTCGAGTTATCGTGTATCATGTATAGTGAACATTAATTCTACTTTTAAAAACAACTTTTCCTTGTTTAATTTTAACGTCAATAGGTAAGTCAACATCATTATTTAGTTTATAACTCAATAATGATTTTGTCATAATTACATCATTAAATTATAATTAAAATTACTTGAGCTAATTCTCAACGATTATATTTTAACGATGTCGACGTCATAGAATCAAATTTTATTTTGATTTTTTTTTTATGTTTAATGTTAAAATAAAATATAATCGTATAGTTTTTTTTTTTTATTACTTCACTAAATAGTTATTTCGAGTCCAAGTTAGCCTATTAGGACCATTTTCAGTTCATTGTTACGAAACAAGGAAAATGTTAGACCTATACCACGACGTAAATGTTCCATGCAAAACGATAGGCTCGTTTTGTCTGGGCTCAAATCACTTCGCCCTTTTTGAAACCGCGCGCAAACTCCACGCGTTCTATGATGATATCATTATATTTGGGTTACATATTTTGATACCCCCCACGTAAATTGTTGTAACCCCAAATTTGCAACTTCATAGTGAAGCATTACAAACATGTAAATTGAAATAAAATCCTCATTATATAATACATTTGTGTATGCAATTACATATTCAATAATGGCGATTATATTATTGTATACAATAATATTTTAAAAAGTGACCGCTATATTACAATTTTGTCGTTTGTAACGCTCTACTGTAAAGCTGGGAATTTGGGGTTACAACAACTTACGTGAGAGGTATCGATTTATTGCTTTTGCTCGCTCTTCACTACGTAAAGCATTTTTATCAAATTAATGCCACGATTAATAAAAGATATATATAATATTCTCGAGGCTTAAGAGGATGAGATGTTTATTTATTTATTTATTTATATTAATGTACCTAAAACTAAATATAGATAAATACACAGTATAGAGAGGAATTATACAAAGAAAAAACTTATCTCTAAAAGAGATCTCTACCAGCTTTCCTGGAGTGTAGGATAAATAGTACTAAACATAAAGCGGTGCAGGTACCAAAGGGGAAAAAAAGAAGGTCAATGTTTGTGATAATGGGGATTCTTCTCTGGTCACGGGCGCGAGAAATCCTTGTGAAATTAGATGTTATACAAATATGCTATCACCAAAACTTGTGATATTTAAAAATATGATCTGTAAAGGAACTTTTAACTACCATACTTGCATCTATAACAAGTATAGGCAAGTTTTATAAATTATTTTAACCTGAAAATCGGGTAAGTATTTTAATACAAGTGCCTCAGCTCCTAAAGGTTTTATACCGGCTTCACTGGTGTGCAGTGGGTTATTAAGACCGTGTTTTTTTTTGTATATTTTTCGGGAACTTCCTTGTACGACACATTTAATTATAAAATAAGCCTCCGAAGCTAAACTAGGAATCCTGTGCTTCAACTACAGTGCCTCTAACCCTAGACGAATATTATTAGCCAACTTTATTTATAGCAAATAACTTGCTAAATAAATGTTGTGTTAAATATAATATATATAATGTGATCAGTGATCACTTATCAGATGTACTACGCTTTTTTACACATACTTATTGTACCAGCTTCGGTGTTTCCAAACCGATACGATTTGACCTTCATAAAAAGAGCATACTCATTATTCAAAGGCCGGCAACGCATCTGCGAGCCATCTGGTGTTGCACTTAGCCATGAGCGTCGGTAGTCACTCAACTGAATGCCGCCTGCTCGTTTACTCCTTGTTATATATAAAAGAAATGTGTAGTTCCACACATACCTAGTCGGGAATTGATGCTGGGACTCTTTCTTGCTTTCGAGCCGCCATTCCAAAGGGTTGAGGAGACAAACTCGGTGCCAAAATTTCCACGAAACTTGTCCCATTACTACAACAATTAATGCCTTTTGTATTCCGGATTAAGAAGTTAAATGTCGCACGTCTGAATAGAATACTAATGGCCATCTTATTCAAAATTATTATTTAATTATGAATAGTTCTTAATTCCAATAAATCACTGATCATCAGCTATTTGAGTCGTTCGTTCGCTTCTTTTCTATATCCGCTTTAAGCTTTGATTAGTATCTTTCCATTTGTTTGTGCATTAAACTAAACGTTGCATTACGTAGAGCTGCCTGTTACATCCTCCAAGGGTTAACGTACGGAATCGGATACTTGAGCATTTACGAGTAAATTAAGTTTTATTTTTATATCAGTGAGGCTATTTCGGGGCGGACGCACGTGTCGACCGGAGTGATACTTTTGTGGTTAGCTTAGAGGGCGGATGTTTATAATAAGGGATAAGTAAAACGAATGGTATAATTAACCTTAAAGTGGGAGCCTTAAAATGACGCAACGGTGGTCTGGTTCATCTTTACAAATACCCTGCAGTTACTTTTTATAGGACTTGAATGTGTTTGTATGACTTAAGTCATCTTATTGTAGGGGTGGTATCAAGAGTTACTTCTTAAAGAGATTACCATTCCTTTCAAAGTAATAGGTTTCCCTTTAGGTTGGTTATGCACTGTATTATACTATGTATGTATATTATGTATCTTTGCTTTGTATATCGTTTTAGTTATAAGTTCCTAATTTTAATTTAGATAGGTATTAGTTTTCTTTATGTTACATGTAGTGCATTAACTTAAGCTACTAAAGGTTTTTCTTTCTTCTTCTTTCCAATATAAAATTATTTTACTTGAAAGTACCATCTTGCTTTAATATGAACCTTAATTGAATGTAACGTAGTGACGTAACAAGTTTTTGTACGATATAATTACAGAAAGATAGAAAATCGCGCAGTGACTGTATTTTCCTGGTCGGGTTAATTAACTTTAACCCAAATAGTGGGTATAAAGTAGCTAAAACCAGGTTAACCTGAAGCAGGAAGTACGTCAAGGTTCTTTAACTAATAGAGTGCTTTCAAACTCGCAATTCCTATGCGTAACTCTACAAATATAGGTTAGGCTAGGGAAATAGCGAACCTTGGCCCACATGACAATACGGACTATTGACATAACGGATACACATAAGCCTTTTCTTGAGAAATGTACTTTTATCTTCCACATATAAGGCTCTAATTCCACAAATAGGCTAGAAAAGAGCCTTACAAGAGCTCTTCTAAGCTCAAGATAGAATGGATGTATTTTGGTGGACTTAAGTCCGTCTTGCTGTCGCGATCATATGTTAAACGATTTGGATAAATGTTTATTCTATAACTTTGAAAAACTAAAAAGATCCCAAATCCTTTAAATTTTCTCTTTGCTTTGCATATTTAATGCTACCTGTTATATGCGACTTATTCCGCGAAATATTAGGTGAACTCTCGGGTTGCAGCATTACACCGATTTTCCCTCGTATTCATTCGCGGATTAAAGCAAAGTAGTTTAGTTTCTCATGTTTGTAATAATATAAACACTTGGTAAGCATTTACTTGAAAAGTATGGTAATGTTTTGATTTCTTTTTATAAATTAGAGTAAAACAAATTAATAAATTGAAAACTTCTAGTAATGTTTTAATTTACTGCGTGGTTTTTATGTTTTAAATTTTGGTAACTTGTGAAAATTCACTCAAGTTTACTACTTTTTCCTGGTTTTAAATTATCTCGTACCATTATAACGTATCTTTGAAATGATATAAATCCATACTAATATATAAAGCTAAAGGGTTTGTTCGTTTATTTTTTTTAATTAGCCTATAATGTCCCACTGCTGGACAAAGGCCTCCCCCCCACTCTTAGACCACTCTCCTCTATCTAGAGCTAAACCAATCCACTCCTTTCCCGCAAAGGCGTCCAAGTCATCGCGCCACCTCTTCCTCGGCCTACCTGGTATCGATTCAATTTTAGCGTGTTGATATATAGCCAATAGCCTTTTTTGTTAAATGAGCTATCTAACGAATTTTTCAAATTGGACTAGTAGTTCCTGACAAGCAAGCAAACAAACTCCTCAGCTTTATATACTAAAGTATAAATCTGACTTTGTCAAAATATGTAGCGTGACTTTTTTGTTACTACAAGAACTAAAGTGATGAATAGTGAAGAAATTTGGCCAAAACATACATTTTTTTGACTAAGCTGCAGAGCCAAAACACAATCGAGCAGCAACGGAATTTAAACGCCCAAGCAATTTATTGTTTGGAAAGTTTGAATGAGGAATATTTATTCCTCCTTTTGACAAAACTTTGACATTATTTGACTTTGATAAAGAAGTTTCCATTAATTAGATAAATATAAATGGTTTTTATTTGCATTAATTTATTACAGTCATGTCATTGGCATAGATTGCATGCCACATTATGTATATAATACATTTTTGACACACAATCAGTAAAAAATTATATAGCTTTCAGTGCAGACACCGGTTCACTTTTAAAAGACGAAATGAAAACGGATGAGGCCATTTCTACGAAAATTTTCCTGAAGCGTGTCGTGAAGCATTCTCGGAAGAGCTGCCTTGTTCATCCTTTTGAGAACTGTGTGATACACAGCATATTGTTCCAAACGGAGGATTTTATCTCCCGTCGCTGTACAGTTTATGTTCACTGCGTATCAAACGAATCGACATGTTTTTAATAAATGTTACCAATATTGAATGTTTAAATTTTCACATCCGAAACAAAACGGTACTTGTCGTGTAGATAAGAAAAATTATATCCTGTCTTGTAGAACATCTCTATGAACTAGTTGCCACTTACAGACCTTTGAGAAGGCTTTATTTCTCAAAATCAATTTAGAGTAAATTTCTGAATATTTCACGTAATATATTAATATACATAATATATTTGACCTTGGCTTGTCAAGAACTATCATAAGTTCATTACTAGAAAGGACATCTAAAGCCGCACTAGTAGGATCATACCGTCCGTTAAGTATAAACTATCTCCTTGCCAAATTTTATCATTGTACGTCACGCGGCTTTCGAGATTTTGTGTTAGGTAGTTATCCACTTTTATATATATAGATCGAACAAACAAAACAGTTTATTTATTATAAGATTTATAAGATGTACCTAGATTTCGAGAAGCGACAATCGAACCTGCAACCCCTGAATGAAAAGAAGGGTCCCGGCCAACCGCGCCAATAGGTCAGTCAAAATTAATATCTACAGCTTTTAAAGATATAGGTGTTTATTATACTGAACTATAATGTATTAACCGAATTAACATCATAATCTATCACGCTCACTTACCGCGAAGTGACAGACGAGACGATACTCTGGAGTCATACAGGTTTTTGTGACCAGTGGTAGCTAAACAGGTGCTAATCGCGCGTCACTGATACTCTTAACGAAACTAGTTCTTTATCAGCTACATAATTATCTGGTATGATTTCGGTGCCGTCTATTTGTTAGCACTATTTGCATATCTGAATAAATTATTTTGTAAATTCATTTATTTCTTGAACAATTAACATTTGTATGTTCAAATACACTAAATATTCTACATTCAAAATAAATAAAATTGTAAATTCATTTTAAAGTTTAATTATACATATATAGATATAGAAGGAGTTTTACTTCAGTCGTATGTTCTAAAGCAGACTGCCCTCCTTTAACATGAAATAAATAATAATAATTTATTTATTTTCAAAGCAACAAATGGCTCATAAAATTGTTACTGTTTATACAAAACCTTGTATGAAAATTCTTATTCGCTAAGCTCCTAAAATCTAAATTGTTAAAATTTTGTTTAAGACTTGAACGAGATGGAAAGTAAAACTAGTTCTTTGGGTCATGTAGAAATTTTACAAATTAGTGTAATATTTTAGATACCTGGAGATCTCCATGTTCTTGAATACGATGCCAACTATAGTCTACACCAGTCTGTATGAACCTTGTAGCACAAGCAATCGGAACTCAGTGGTCATAAAATAAGAAAAATGTTCACTCTACAAAAAGGTCTGTAATGTCTTTATTTTTATATATATTCAATCTTTAAAAAGTTATATACGGTTAAAGTGGAACATATAATATCGTTTTTTCCTTAATTTTCTACGAAATTTCGAGATTTAATTTTAATTATTATAATTATTCTTTACAAAACAGTTAAAAATTTAAGACTTAAAAAAATTATTACAATAATTGAACTTAAATCACCACATTAAGTTTTTATTTGACAAATTAAAACTATCACTCGATGATAGGAAATGAGCTGATAGTACATAAAGCTACTTAGTAATTAGTAGAAATTGTTAACCGGTCCTTTTTTTAGGATAATTGTATAGACTCTACAACAATAATTAATGATAAATTTCAAAATTTTGCTAGAAATATCTTTAATGCAACAGGAAATCATTTAAGTAAATACCTTTCATGGTATTTTTAAAAAAATACAATCAAATCTTTCGTCTCATAATAATATAGATATGTATATTTAATTCCAGCCAGAAATTATTAAATTGTTGTGCAGATGTCCATGGGCGCCAGTAGGCACTTTGGGGCCTGCTGCCTGCTCGTCTGCCCCCTTGTAACATAAAAAAAAATCTTAATAGGTTTAAAAATATTAATAGGTTTAAAAAAATTACATAAAAATGTTTTTAAGGGTAGTTTGTTTTTTCTTGTAGGAAGGCGATCTGAAGAAACCATTGACTTTAATTTCTGAAGTTTCGCCGATCGCTTTGGCCAAGCTCATCAAGAACGACGTTGAATTGGAGGTATGACAGATGTTGAAAACATTTTGCAAACCAATAATTTTCTCCCCTGACCTTTTTTTCATGTAAACTGTGAGATATTCGTTATATGGGCCCTTTTAGGCCATCACAAACGTCGTTAAAATTTTGATAAAAATTAAAAATTTTAATACCCTTTGTTTTATTTTATTTATGTAAGGATCCACGACATAAAGACATCACAAAGTTTGCTTATATAAAACATTTTACAAATATGGTTTTGACTCCTTACACTTACAGTGGACAAAAACGAAACTAGACTAGATACAAATAAATTTATAAATATAATCAACATAGAAAAATTAAACGTGTGCCCAAAATTATCTTATAAAGAAAAAAAATGTTTACTTTACTAAAAATTTTATATCACAGCATGTTTTAAATGAAGATTAATATAATATAGAAGACTTAATATAGTATATTTTACCGTTTTAAAAGTATCCTGAGAAAGTGATAACATACTATATGTAAGCTTATTTAGTGGACAAGTGGTTTCTATGGTAAAACATTTCCACAGTATTGAAATTTATTTATTCCATTTTGGCTACTAACTGAAAAGAAACTATTTATTTAAATAGCCCAATTGATGATCAAGAGAAAAGTCTTCATAATGGAGAAGACAAATGTCATAAATTCAAATTTTCTTTCATTAATTGTTATGTAGATTTCTCTCTCAACTTTAACAGAATTGCGACTAAACTTTAAGCACAAACATAGCTCGGTTGGTTAGTTGCAATGAAGCCCGTAGTTGCGCGGCCTCATAATTCATAATTCATAATTCATAATTTATTTATTTGCGAATATGAGTACAGGGCTGTTACATAAAAAACCAGTAATCAAAATAAGAACTATTCTATTTTTTAAATTGGACCAAATTTCACATAAATAGCAACGTTCATGAATATTGTTTGATCTTGGTAAGGAGTTAGCTGGGCACATACCGCACGCTTATTTTTAAGCTGACCGATAACGTTTTAGGTCTAAGCTAAATTAATGATACAAGGCCCTTAGTTTCAACGTTCTCTATCAGTCAATCTAATTATTTCCATATCTCCATCCAACACTGAGATACAGCTATTTTTGTTTTTTTAAAGTAAAATAAGTTTTTAGTTAAAAAAGACAAACCTTCTGCAATTTCCTAAAAATCTGCTTTTTTGAGTTACATCAGTTTGTTATTAAGCGTGCGATACGTAATGACACTGTGTTTCAATATATTAAGATAATATTCATAATCGTAACAGAACTTGTCATTTTTTAATATTTATAAAGATTAATCGGATCCCACAGTTTAACGTGCCTTCCGAAACACGGAGGTCGGATAATTGAAAAACCAGTGTTAGAAAGTACCGCCCATCTATCACCCGGCTGCCGGCTGCGGTAGGAGCTACTTAACCTAGCGATCGACTCAAATGCCGACTACTGAATAAGCTACGACCTCTTATTACGATCACGTGAAATACAATTGCCATATTACAAACCAGCCGAACCTCTTCTGCCTGACACGCAAATTAACTGACGACGTGTCGTATGACTGCAGAAAGTTCTCAGTACCTTCAATATCGTGATTTCCTCGTAAATTTCATCTTTTTGGTCACTGAAACAAAAAAAGAAAAACCTTGATTATTGATTGCTCCGCGACAAAAATAGCATTATTTTTATTATTTTTATTTTTATTTTATTAAAAAAAGGATAGCTTACGTTACGTATAACGGTAATATACTACATTGTACGTCCCACTTACAAGCTAACACAACATGTATACAATTCTAAAACTACAATCTAAAATACACCACAATGCCAATGAGAACCGCTAGTCAATTAATTAAATTTATTGATTTATAAAATGCATGTGTAAAGATTTTATTAATTTAATAATTTTATTATTCTTGTTGAGGACTATATAAACGATATAAGTGCTTGAAGTAAATTAAATCACTCTGATTTAAAAATATATTAAACCAACACGTGGTGTTCAATTTTTATCAATAAAAGATAGTCAATGAGACACAATTGAATGTCTTTTTTTTTTGTTAAAGGTACTTTTGAATAATCCAATGCAATGCATCTTCATCAACTAAACTAGAGATCACCTTGTGGTTTAAATTCGGCCATAAATTCTTAAATTTACTTACTATATGCTTATTTAAAGCTATCTATAAAATTTCAACTCACACAACATAAATATACAAAACATTGTAAAATTTCGTTAGCCGCCGTCATGACTACGCTTTAACACAATCTTATAGTAAAATGTATACATGTATGTGTAAATCGTTTGGCATTGGTGTGCGTCGACAGATGTTTTATTTTAACAATTTAAAGTATTAATTTATATATATTAATACATGAAGCGAAAACTTTAGGTACCATTTTACGAAAATTGCGTGAAAGGGGGATTATAAAATTTGGCACAATTGTAATTGTAGTTCATACAGAGGAAGGTGTGCGAATGCTAATATTTTTTTATAATATGCATTATTAATATATTATGATGCCAAAGCGTAATCGTGACAACCGTATGTTATAATCATTGTCAAATTTTATTTTTCTGTGAATAGAACAAATATATTTCGTAGTACGCAAAAAGGATTGTGGGCGAATTTCGACGATTTCAAACGATCTCTAGTAACTATAATTGTGGTAAATTTCATACTCCTCCCTCTCTCTCCTACATGCATCGTAACTATTACTTTATGCGGGATTTCTTGACACAGCTAACTGTGCACGTCTAATACAGTAGGTATAGGGATACATTGAATATCGTAATAGGAGCACTTGAAACTCGTTGAACTTTGACTGTTATCTATTATAGCTGCCTTGATATCTTCTGCACGTAGAATCTTCATGAACATAAATAATTCTATAGACGGGTCCGCGTCCAATTCGGTTACTTTCCATAAGCCTCTCTGTACAGTTATAACCTGTCTATAGTATTTATTCTGATGATGTAATGATATTATACAAAAAACAACTTTTTTGAATTTTACTCTATATCACGTAAGATATTATTGCTATAGTACTTGTAGCCAAGAGCCATATCGATCACGTCAGCTTTCAAATAAAAGAACTGCAGCAACATCGGTCCATTCTTTTGCTGCTACGATGCCATAGACAAACAAAATTTTCTTTTCCTCTGCTGTCTGGCCAACATGGCGGCCGAGTCAGCCTTCCGAATCTTCCTCCGCTAATTCTCCCTATCCTTGACATCATCTTCGGCAATTCTACCCTTCCTCTCGATATTCGACCTAGGACAGAGAACTGTAGTGCCAGATTCCCCACGTAGTCTGATATTCATATGACCATACCATCTCAGCTGAGATTGCTATATCCTATCAGCGATATTGCATACACCTAGGCTTCCCCGCACGTACTCGTTGCGGATTTTATCGGGCCTGGTAACGCCACACATCCACTTTTTTGAGTTAGGTCAGTTTATTACTAAGCGTGCGATATGTATGTATTTAGTAATCCATATATGTATTTGTATTTTTTTTTAATTAAGGAATATAAGGTGTGCCTTATATTCTCGTTTTCCCTCCTAATATGCTTAATTTAATAGCTACTTAGGGTGCAACTATACCCCAGCGGCGTGTATTCTAAAAATATTATTATATACACTTTTATATCATCCTTTTTTTATTAATATTATTTTTATATCCAACATGTTTGTATTACAGGTAGCCGGAGGTGCAATCAAGCTATCGCTGATAAACGATAGTTGGACGGAGTTACAAGGCGAGATCGCCGGACCTACAGACACTCCGTACGAAGGTGGCACGTTTCATCTAGAAATTAAAGTTCCCGAAACCTACCCCTTTAACCCGCCAAAGGTATTCGCTTATTTTAATTCACTATAACTTCTTTTTAGAGGTAGGCATGCGCTTGACCGCAGTCACGCCTAATTTTGAGTGTAGATGCGGTCTATTAATTAATTTTAATTATCTATGTGTGTAATTAAGTTGAAGTGGCTGCTGGTAACGTCGAAATAAAATTCATTTATTAAAGGCATACTTACATTAATACAGAGTATTATGTTTATTTAATTAACCAATCTTTATAAGCTCTTCCATTATTTTAAACCATAATTATTACCTTTTTATCATTTTCTCGATGTTTCGGCACTGACACCTACTTTGATCACGAGTACACTCTTCGTGGAAGGATATTGAAAATAATTAATTATATTTAGTAAAGTAACAATAGTTTAAGTAATGTACCTTTTTATTGTTCAGATTCGATTCATGACCAAGATATGGCATCCAAACGTATCGTCCGTTACGGGAGCAATTTGTTTAGACATCTTAAAGGATCAGTGGGCCGCTGCGCTAACTCTGCGCACGGTTCTCCTATCAATACAGGCGTTGCTATCCGCAGCCGAAGCGAACGATCCCCAAGATGCCGTTGTCGCTAAACAGTATAGAGAAAATCCCAACTTATTCAATTTGACTGCGAAGCATTGGACCAATATCTACGCGGGCGGCCCTAATACAATCTCAGAATTCAATCAGAAGGTGCAACGCTTGTTAGACATGGGAATCGACGAACACCAGGCGCGGGTGGCGCTCTCCACCTACAACTGGGAGATAGAGCGTGCCACTGAGCAGCTCTTTAGTTAGTTATCCAAATCTATACGTATCTAGTTATGTATAAACAATTACTTCCCTTTGTGAGATATTATGTGATGTAGTTGTTCCTAAGGTTGTGTTTGGACTGGTCAAGTTTGGAATACATATAAATAATTTCTTTTTTAACTTTTAGCTAAGCGCGTGGATAAAACATAATTAACAAATAGCGAAGCCAAATATTCCTGCTTCAATTGATCATAATACTCTTTATTTGCCGGTAACATGGTGAAGAGAGAAGAAATTTAAACAAAGTACTGGATACTCCAAACTAATTTAGCAACAAATACAATTTATTATTATGTCCATTTATAGACTCAGTAAGTGGGATAAAACTTCGAAATTATTTGTTTACATGCGACTAATCGTTAAGGTGGGTTTAATATTTCATATTTTTTCATCATTCAAATTCACCTTTTCTATAAGAGGTGAGTCGCTAAGTTTCGTATATTAAAAAAATATTATATTTGTGTTTTCATTCGGTTGATTTTTTAGTACTATAGCAGTATATAGCTAATACTATAAATAGCATTAAAATTAATTTAATTTTATAACTAGCAGCTAAAGGAAAATTATATATTTTTACTGGAAAAGCTGGTATTATTTCTAGAATCATCTATCTTGTCATTCCAAACGCAGCCTAAGGTATTTCACCCTAAATTGATGCTACATGTTTATTTAGGTTTTCCGAATTTATTTTTTGAACACAATTAGCTCGTAAAAAACGATGTATGTCTATATGTGGTTACCTGAGAATCATGTTAACCGTTTGGATTAACACGATTAACATTCAAATATTTGTCGTTTTGGTGTAAAGAATGAATGTAGTGCCCAATTTGCGAGGTTAAACATATACTCGTATTAGTATAACGTGATTTTGTTTACTGATTACATCGAACTGAAATTAATATATATAACTGGTGCACATCACTAGTAAATGGTTCATTTACGTTTGTACCACGGTAAGCGTTAGAAAAATAAACTTTATTTTTGTGAACGAGACGTGTAAAAATCATTTTCGTTTGGTTTTGTTGTTGATTTTTTTTTTTTTTGTAATCCAGACTAATAATGATGGCTGCGTAGTCTGAAACAAGTGAATAATTGTATGTAGTTTCTTTGACTATAGTGACCAGTCCATTTTAGGGGTTTTATACTCCTGTGTATGAAACTACGTTTGCGGCGTCCTTATTAGAAGAAGATTAATTTTATTTTGTAATAACTGTAATAATAATAAATTATTTGGTTTTCATTATATGTTGATTTTAAGGTTAAGTATAAAGTGGTCAAATGTTGGTCCGAGGGTTACGATATATTCATTCAATATTGCAAAACAAAAGTTTACTTATTTTAAGGAGGGAGAATAAAACAAAGATAAATACTTATGTTTCTAGATAAATAGTACGTCGCTAGCTATTAAATGAGTCATCGACGGCGTTGACTCTTCGAAATAAAGAAATCGGCTGAAGGAACGTCGCTCGCGCGTCGTTTTAATGTACATTATTGAAATATACTCAGTTCTTTATATCAACAAGACATACTGCGCACATATTTCAATAATATAGCAATATATAACCTTTATAATTCCTGTGCGATAGATTACGTACATCTTAGTATTACTATAGGAAAATGTTAAAAATTTCGTCAAATCCTCATGAAGAATAATTTTCACTGCCGATAACGTAAGTTAAAAATTGAATGGTGCTAAGCAATAACTAGTCAATATACATACACACTTAATTTTGAGAAAATTGTTTTCAAAGATTTTATACGTTAACTTAACAATATTTTGCTAAATTCGGTTTACTGTGTATTTTTTCCTTACTTATTTCATTTGAGTTACTCTCGATTTTTTCCATAATGGCAAGTAAATGAAGAACTGGTAGAATCTTCACTATTTGCGAATTTGACTTTAGTGGGTTGGCACTTTATTGCTTAACATCATACAAGCTATTATGAATAGTGGGAGTGTCGTAAGACGTAAAATTTGCAATTCTCGAACTTTTGAAAATTATTTTAAAAACACATGAAGATGTGTTTAAAAAAATTCTAGGGTCTTTAATTTTTAATTATTTAATAAATAATTTAATTGATTTATAAAAAAATTATTGAGTTCCATAATGTATATAATAATGTATTTTTCCATACAGTTTTCTAGTGGAGTGCGGTTAGACTTTTACTCGCGAAACTATTGCCAGTCAATGAATCTTTATATAAACTTTTGAAACCTATTTTTAACAATCCATACAAAAATCTTAATAAACAAATTTATACGATCGTTATTTTTTAATTGTTTAATAAACAATTAAAAATGTTGTTTGATTTTTACTTATATCACAAAAACTATTTAGATATTTGAAATCAGAAAATAGATTCAAAAAGGAGAGTTTCCTAAAAAAAGTCCCTTTCTTACAAAACGACTTAAAATATCTTTATTAGTTTTTAAGGTATAACCAAAAAATCAAATCCCGTTTTTTTACTGTTTATTAAATAATTAAAAAATTGCGATCGAATAATTTTTTTTTATTACGATTTTTGTATGGATTGTTCAAAATACATTCCAAAAGTTTATATAAAGACTCATTGATTGACAATTGTTTCGTGAGTAAAAGTCTAACGACATTCGTCTAGAAAGCTTTATTGAAAAATACATTATAAGTTTATCGAACTCAATAATTTTTATGCCAATCAATCAGTCAATGTAATAAATCAAATGATTGTTAATTGTTGGTTTATGATTGTGCAATACATTTTTGGCATAAGCGTAGCATTCAGAAGTAAAAAAGTGGTGGCTCTAAAGTGGTGGGTTCTATTACAAAAAGGGTATTAAACCTTGAACTAAAAATGAAACTAATATAATTTAAAATACTGTAAACAACTAAATTTAGATGTAGATCACTGAAATAGCACTTCACGTATCAACTCATAGTTTACTGGGCATTAAATTCGCCCACTTAGTAATTTTTTTTCAGTATTTAATTGATGATACAAGATGAATGATATCATTCGTCTATTATACTTTTTATTGTTGGCTAAGATTAATTATTGGTAATTATATTAATTTTTAGAATTATGTTATGTCTGTTTTCATCGCCAGTTACGTCACTTTATCGCAATTATAAAACGCACGATAAATTTAAAGCATCATTCACCGATTATTTATTTTATTGTCCAGTAAACTAAATATTCTGGTTCCTTTATTTATTAAAGAATTTGTTTCAATTTAATTACTTGCATTGTATAAAAGAAACGTGTTCACAAATTTGAGTACTTCCATAAATAAAAGTTATAAAATTACTTACGTTGATGCATGGTACTTTTCTATCACATATGCAGATGTCTTAAATATTATAAGATGAACGGTGGCTGCTTATAGTAAATACTAGAAACTAGGCAGGTAATTGGTTGTTTGGATTTAATAAAATGTTAAATATTCAGTAAGAAGGACCATTTAATTCCCATTCAATATAAGTATTTTGACAAATCGAAGATTTGAGACATGATCGGTGTTCTGTTAGGCTAAGAGTCATCTACTAAGGTTTAATGCAAAATGTCCGACCAAAACGTGTCAGTCTAACATTGTTATCAATAATAATATTAAAATTTACTCATTAAAAGTGATAGTTGTTGTAATGTGGGGTCGAAAATATTTGATATCTACCCGCACTTAGTGAACTGCCATTTTTATTATGTATCCAAGAATAGTATTCTAAATAACAGATTATATCACATCCATAAAGACAGCTAATATAAAATTAATAGTTATTCAAATTTTTTATCAAAGTTTTCTTTTGTAAATTGCAGTCAGTGGTAGTAACGATAGCTTTATGGCTAAAATCCCAAAATCATCTTCAACATTCCTAAAGAATCCCAGTGAAACAGTAACCATTGCTTAACTTTACATTTGACTTGCCCCCCACAAGTCATTTTTTTTTTAATTTCAGCATATACAGACAGTTCTAAAGACTTTTGAACTTATGTTGGAATTTTTGTACTTTGTTAAATAATTAAATATCATCTTTAGTTTAATATTGTCATGTCAATCTATCTATACACGGTACGATATAGAAAACCGAAGGTGTTTTTTTTTTACTCCTTATATGTACTTCGACGACGACGTAACGAATAATTTTTATTTCTTTGCTCAAAACTAATTAACTATGGGTATAAAAAAAATAGTTTAAAGTCGTCGTCGACCAAAAAAATGTACAGTTTTCATTCCTAAATATTTCTTTATATTATTGAAATGTTTGTATAGTTTGCTTTTATAAATGCAGATTATGAACGGTTGCGCTTAGATTAAACTCCACCTACTTGCCCATCCTACAACCTGAGCAGTTTTTTTGGTACACTTACTGAAAAACTATCATGCCTATAGATTTCTGTTTAAAACTTTTTTTATATGTGTTACCTGACCAAAAAATAATCTATGAGATACTACGCAAGCCCTCAAAGCTTAGCTTTGTACTAGTTTTTGTTACATCGAAATTAATGTCAAACCTGCAAGGCTTGCAAAAAAAATACATCACCTAACGGGTTTTGATCTGGGGCACCCTGATTCAACTTAATGCGACACGTCCAATAGAGATTTAATTTTATTTGTGAGATGGCTCGATATTTAAATAAGATCTGCTTTTGAATTGCGCACCGTCCGATCGTTACGTATATCAATGATTGTTCTCATGATAGCAGTAAAAATCTTTACTATGTATGATGTATTCTTAAATGTTATGTACCTTAGTAATCCTATTTAACCAGTACGTACCATAAAAAGTAGTTTTCTATAAGAAACCGTACTATATAAGCAATTTATTAATAGATTTTCATTTTGGGTTACGCGACGAACGAACCTTTGCCATCATTGTCCTACGCGTTGGTATATAAAAAATTTGTATACAAAATATTGTTTTCTTCTAACCCATTCATAAATTTAAATGCTGACTACAAACGAAACGAAGCGTGAAGAGCATTTTTTTATTTGGGGTTAGCTGGTGGGTATTGAAGATTATAAAGGTCCGAGTATGTCCAATTTCAAAAGGTAATGTGAATTTGTAACCAATATAAGACTAGTAATTCAGATATCAGAAAAATATATTTTGCTGATTATTATATAATATGTATTCATATTATGATAAAGCGCGCCTCCTTATTCGAACATAAGGAATTCCCATTTGTTTATATTTTTGATAAAAATTGAAATTGTACGTGAACATGATTTAAGAATGTGTGAGAGTTTATGGTAATAAAAAACAATCACATATAAATTCTTTTTATTTAATTATTAAAAAAAAATCCTGGCTGATTTAAGAATTATTTCTAGAGAGACGTACGGACGTTCTAGAAAACGTATCTCGAAAGATTTATCTACGTTGAAAGTTTTTTTTTCACACACACATATATACATATTTTTTAATTAGCCTGAAATGTATCAATGCTAGACAAAGGCTTCCCTCTTCTTAGACCACTTCAGTCTCTTCCATTCTGGACTACATTAACCTAAGTCTATCCAGGTCATTACACCAACTCTTCAATCATATTAAATAAAATTTTAGAATGTATATTATTGTAGTATACAAGTTAATACGAAGGACCAAGGTGGTCGAAGTCACTCACTCGACTGGGCAGGACATGTGTAGACGTGGTGATGTCAGGTGATGTACTCAAGCTGGTGATGGCCTGGATTTGGTTAGAGAAATCCGGGTCGACCGTTGCATCATGGGGTGACGACATCAGATAGGTGGCGAGAAGTGACTGGATGCGAGTAGCAACAGATAGGGGTGGGTGGGGAGGTGAGGTTGGTAGATAGAGATAAGTTAATTTAGTACGGGAACTGTGTACTAAAAACTGGCTCTACGACTTCGGGGCTCTTCTACTTGTATGAGACACCCCATCAGAAATATCTATCCATCAATACCAGAATATCAATTTATTTAACATTGAAAAAACATATATATTTTTAGGTTTTCAGTTCCATTTTACGAGAAAGTTTTGAGATTTCTATAGACAAAATCACGAATGAGGGTTGACGAAGGTTGATATAAGATCAATAAGTAATGGCCAAGAGCGGGTCAAGGCACGTTTATATATATTCCTAATGAGTTTTTAGCATGTTCTATCAACATGTAAAATTTCAAGTCTCTACGTCTAATAGTTTGGAAATGCTAGGGGGGACCACCGTACGGGCAGACAGACGGACAGACGGCAGAACGAAATTATAAGGGTTCCTTGTAGTTCTACGGAACCCTAAAAAGTGTAAAAAAACAACTTTTCATTCACAAAAGTACAGTGTCCTGTGGAAAAATTAAGATAAGTTAAAATGCCAATATGTTAATAAAGAGTGATAATAAAGAAAATGGACTTAAGATAAAAGATTAGGAAGATAATCCAATGAAGATCAGAGCTGTAAAAATGTTGGCAGACGATCAACTCTGAATAGACAATGTTTTCTGTACATAGACCCAGTAATTTCGACTGCGGGCCAAATTGATACAATTGTCTCAAATTATTGTAGAATAGCCGATGCGTTCAACTCTGTTTACGCGGTTTAATAAAACTTTATATACTAACTAGCTGTACTCCACGACTTCGTCTGCGTGTGTCAATTTTATCACTTAGAGGTATAAAAATAGTTGTTGGATAAGGATTAATATTATGTTCATAAGAAGACATTCACAAATAATGCATTATTTTAGAACAACTTTGATTAGCATAAAAACGGGTATACTGAGCCAACCTTAAAAGATAGATATATGCTGTCCCGGACTTTTATTTAGAACTTTTAAAGGGGAACAATTCTGTCATAAATGATTTTTGCGAAACTTTAACCATTTATGCAACGCACGCAGCGAAAGCTCTCAAATGGGAAAAAGAGTTCCCGATTTTGAAGAATTCTTCATTGGTGCTCCGCTCCTATTAGTCTTAGCGTGATGGTATATAGCCTATAATCTAGCTCAATAAATGGACTATCTAAAGTTGAACAAAATTTTCAAATCGGACCATTAGTTCTGGAGATTAGCAAGGAGTTAATAAACAAACAAACTCTTCAGCTTTATATATCAGTATAGACATAAATTTTTGTATACCTTTTCAAAAATTTAACAGTACCAAAATCGGTACAGCCATTTAAGAGAAGTTCACTGCTATACAGAGATTCAGAAGAATTTTAAGTTTGAAGCTAGGTAGTTAGGTAACTACCTGACTATATATAAGATGGGGGGTTAATATGTAGGTATTAGAAAACTAATGGAATATGGAAAATTGCTTTTAGTGCATAAAAATATTTTGAAACAGAAAGACGACTTATTTTTTTCTTCCCATTTCGTTCGTAAAATGTACTCCATTGTACTAAAATATATTACATAAATTTGGTCCTTCGAGCCGGATATTTTAAAACAGAAAAACATGTAATTTTCATCCTTCCCAAATTATATTATTTTGTTTAAATATAGCACTAGGTATGCAACTAAAATAATTCGGAGAAAGTCTTATATCAACATGGAGTCATTGAAGAAGTTATTATATTTAATGAACTTTTTCTTATTGTACGTGAAAAAACTTTGGCAAAAGGCCTAACTTCAGCCTAGACAATAATGGTTTTCGGGCAGAAACATATAAGCAAAGAAACTAACAGAAAAGAAACAAAACTAGCAACACGTCTAGCACTAATTAATTGTATGAAAACCGTGTGCTTTGAGCTTAATGAATTTGATTAAGCGAATGTAAAGAAAGCTCCTAACGAGCGCCAGCAGTAAGACGAATGGAGACCCTATTAAGAACGAAATTTATATGTTGATACTTACTTAATTTCTACTTTACTCTATGTTTCTACTTTGCCTGTACGCATTCATTTTGTTCTCGCCTTTGCCTACCGGTTTTAAGATTTCATGCAATTTATTTATCATCGCAAAAGTTTATTTATTAATACTTAGATAATTTCTTGTTTATTATACAACTAGCGGACTCGGCAGACGTTGTCCTGCTCGATCGTTGGGTTAATTACTATTTACTACATCCTATTATCCGTTTCCTTACCCGGTCCCGTCCCATAATGTTTCACAATTTTGGCGTTAAGGGTTTTAACATGAATGATAGATATTTAAGATAAATATTTTCTTCATACTCTTTATACGTGTGACCAACGATTTTTACAGTGCACGCCAGAATAGCCCTCAGGTGGCAGTATTTTCTCCTACCTATTTGACATTTATCGTTATATTTTGGACAATACACGATATA
>JANCMC010021608.1:998930-1016523 GCA_024363005.1 Charaxes varanes
AGAATAGCCCTCAGGTGGCAGTATTTTCTCCTACCTATTTGACATTTATCGTTATATTTTGGACAATACACGATATATACAGACACACGATATCTTTGTAATTTATAGCCTATGTGTTATTCTGATGTACAAACTATATTATTGTAAAGTTTTATTAAAATCCATTCGGTAATTTTTCCGTGAAAGAGCGTCAAACACACTGGATGTATGTTTTACATCCATGTGTACAATCTTTCGCGTTTATAATGTTAATAGGTTTAAATGTACAAGAGATCGCCGTCTGGTCGAAATTCGTACAGAAAGGTTTATTCGCGTATTACATGCTTATTACAAGGACATATCTATTCAACAATTACTATAACGTCTTCATCATTCAATAATAAAATGTATATTTGTATGTGTACATCATTGGCATTGGTGTGGACGAGGTTTTATTTTTAAATTTAATATATTTATAATTCATAATTTATTCAAAACTTAGCTTTTGCAGACCCTCCGCTATATTATCTATAATTATGTGAAATTTCATACTTCTCCGTACGCGCAATTTCGCGTGAAATAGTACCTTAAGTTTTTGCTTCCCGTATTCATACTCATATTCATAGAAATTTTTCAATCAAAGTTTACAAACTTAATTTTAATTAAAATTATTATACTTAATACCTACAATAACAATTAGAATGTATACTTAGACTGAATGGGCATACGCGTCAGGTTTTATACCGAGTTCCTGTGATAAATCACCAGGAAACTCGGTCCTGATTTTCAGTGTACGCCTGGTGACGTCACTGAAGGATGAAGTTAAATGTATATTGCAAAAAAAGACAAATTAAAAAAAAATTTAAAAAATAATTAAAAAACAGAAAATAAAAAAGTAATCGTGTTTTCGATTTCGATCGGCGAAGAGCGTGTCAAGACACGCTTGTTTAGAAGGATTTTGTATCTGATACGCTATAAACGTATTTGTTAAATAACTTCTAAAGTAGTTTTTCGATTTCGTTCAAAATTATTTTCCTTATGACTTTTTAGCATGTTCTATCAACATGGAATATTTCAAACCTCTACGTCTAATAGTTTGGAAATGCTGGGGGGGGGAGGGACCACCTTACTGGCAGACGGACGGACGGATAGAGTGAAATAATAAGGGTTCCTTGTAGTACTATGGAACCCTAAAAATGAACGAAAATCGTGTAATAATTTAAAATTATTTTATGTATGCTCTATCCAGTTGAGCGCCATCTCTGTTTCTCCGTCAATGGCCCGCATAAAGCAATAAGTGGGCATTGTTCTCTGGCAGCAATCATCGTAAAATGCTTGCATCTGTGCTTTTGCTACTTCATCAAGTTTTTATATTTAAACCGATTGCTCATTGCGGTTTAGATTACGAAATACTGAAATTGGTATTATAAACCTTGTTATGAGGACTTGTGGTACTTGTGGCGGATAATTCGTATGTCATTTATATATACATAATAGCTGTATACCGCGACTTCTTTTGCGTGGGCCACCCTTTTTAATTTTTTTAAATGTCACAAGGAGCAGGCACCTGGCACCTAAGTGCCTACTAACGCCCATGGACATCTGCATGGCCAGAAGGCTAGCAGACGAGGAGTTTAGGCCACCGGGAAGTCTCGCAAACCGAAAAAAAGGGAAACGTTTTATAACGTGGGCAATAAAATGATCATATGAACACTTTGTTGTCCATCTGTCCGTCTGTGTATCTGTCCCTACCAGGCCCTTTTTCTCAGAAACGCGTAGAGCCATAAAGTTGAAATTAATATAAAATACTGAAGTGTGCGGTCTTGAAGCAAAAGTACAGAAAAAAATCGAAAACCGTAGCATTGTAGTCACATCAAAAATAAAGTTTCATAGATTTGCTGACTCGCACTTGCCTGGTTATTTATTATTATGTTCATTTGAATTAAGCATCTTTTGAATTGGAATTAGCGACGAATAAGATTAAGTATATAGTTCATTGAAACTCTAGCCTTTATACTAGTTAAGCCCGTATCATAAGTCCTAGTGCCTTCCCTAACATTGACAAATTTCTATTTTTACTACAAAGATATAAATAAGTACGGAGAAATACAAGAAATGTAGTTGTATACCTTTAATTACCGATCTGTTCCTCTCACCGGCACTTACACTAATGAATATTCCCATCTCCACTGCTAAGCTTAAATTAAAAGCTTATTAATGAAAGTAACTTAACATTTTGGATTAATATTATGCGTGTTCTCTAAATTGTCTATGTCTTAAATGTATTACGCTCTTGGCAAACCCAATAAATTAAGAAAATAGCTTGTGTTACGAGTTGGAGCGACAATACCCCAGCGGCATCGAAGTTTGAGCCGGCAACCTCGTATATTGTAGTCCATCCCTTCTACCGTTGGTCTATTGAGGGTCAAGGCTTTAAATTAATTGTATTAAAACATTGAAAACCAAAGGACCTTCCTGGATTAATCCAGCTGGCGTTTAAGCCTAATCTTTTAACTCTCGGATTCAAATAAATCGCATTATATAATTGTACAACAATGTAAGTTGTGACGTTATATTTAAAGCACACACTGGGCAGTTATCTTCACACTCCATTATAAAATATAACATCAAGAGCTCATTTTGATAACATATTAGTTATTGGAACGATTAGGTATTTGAGCGAGCGTGCTGGTGGGAGCAGGCAGCAGTTCTAGGGTACCTGGCAGACGATTTCTTGCCAGAAGTTCGCTAAGTATCTAAGCAATATCTTGTAAGAGTGTCTTTTATTGTAATCATTGAAAATAACTCTTCTTCTTCCTAAAATAAAAAAAAAACAGTATCTACATATGTAGGATTTTCCGTTCTTGGAAAAAAAACCTAATATAAATGTCTTCTGTCACAGTTGAAGTATTGTAAAGAAATACGAGAAATCGTTAACTATTTGTTTCTCTCCACAGTAATACCAATTGATAAATGCGTTTAATTTAATTGAATAATAAAATTGTTCAATACAGATTAATGTTCCCATTACTTGTAGAAGTCCTGGTGGTCCAGTGGCAACATTATGTATTTCTAAGAGGTCACTTGTACGTTACTTTAGATTTTCATTAACATGAAAATAAAATATATACCCGCAATCTTTACAATATTAAAGTAGTAACAGTGATCAACATTCCTAAAGACCATCTGATAAAAACGAAACATGGGTATCTTTAAGGCAAGAGTGAATAGGTTCATTCTAGGCAAGCGCATTCCACCGTAGACCGCATCTACACTTCATCAAGTGTGACTGCGGTCAAGCGCTTGCCTATCTCCAATAAAAAAAATAAAAATAATAAATCAAAAAATATCGAGTCTGTTCGTTTATAAAGTAACTTGCACACTTTATAGTCCTTATTTGGGATAACTATTATAAAGTAAAAGAAAATTAGAATAGGTGTGATAAGATTAACAATTAGGGATATGGATTACATTTTTCATACATAATTGCTGCTATTACCTAAAAAAATGATTTTTTCGTTTTTTTTCACACTTACGTCTGTTCCTGAGGTAGGTAACTTAATACCGGTTTTATAGAAAACAGCCAACCGACACACGAATATTTTTTTTACATTTTTGTTTTATGTTATTAGGGGGGAGTTCAGACTATAATTTTTAAAAGCTTTTATTTAGTTTCTTTACTTAAATCTTGAAAATGAAATAAGAACCACTTCACTGAATAAAGCTATTTTAATCATTTATTCCATAAACTGTTATATATAAGGGGTCATCCATAAACTACGTCACACGAATTTTACGATTTTTAAGCCCCTCGGCCCTTTGGTTTGGTTTGGTTTGGTTCGTTTAGTTACACTTTCTATACCCCCTCCGCCTTAGTGTGACGTCACAAATTTTCCAAATTTATGCATGTATTTTAAAGAATAAAAAGAAAATACCACTTTTTCATTATTTTCTTTGAATTTTTTTTATCTTTTTAATTTAGATTGAATTAATTATTAAGTAGTCAGTTAATTATTATTAAAATCCACTAAGCTATTAAATACATGATAATAGTATAAATAATTATATCATCATCAATTAGAAGTATTAAAATAATAATTACATTGTTACACAAAATAAATATACTATTGTTACAACTTAATGATTGATCTCACTTAACTTTTTATTCAAATATTCTTATTCAAATTCAATTGAGTCATAACATTTATTTATTAGATAACGTTCGTCACTCCACATATACTATGTAGCATGCTTTATCATAAACTGACCGAGATTACGCATTACACCAGAGCCAGATATAACTTCATTTGAATGATCATGTAGTGTGGCCGGGGGCTTTGTGTAACTTCACAAAGTTTTGTAGTACTTTGTGGACTTCAAGGACAAAAATGTACAAACACTTTGAGCTATGCCTAGCTCCGGTATTGGGTCTAAAGTGAGTTAGTGAACGGGCAGCTTCGTTTCAACGTCTTCTATCTGCCAATCCAAGAATTGTTTCAATACCTACATTCAACACTGAGATACAGCTATTTTTGTCTTTTTAACTTAAAAAGACAAACAAATAATAAAATATTATTAAAGTAACATTTCGCTATCATTAATTACTTCATTAGCTATTATTGAAATACGTAATTTATTACTCTAAAGCCATTTTTACCGAACTTTATCCGGAATCTATACTAATATATAAACCTGTAGAATATGTTTGTTAACTTAAACGCGATAATCTCAGGAACTACATTGAAAAAGTATTCGCCTAGACTTTACGATATCGGAATATAATTATTAAATTATCTCTTCTCAAAATGTAAACCGTGTTTGATTTGTCTAACCAGCGGTCGGCAACGCTTGTTCCTCGGGCTGCAAGTTGTCCGCGTCTGTATTGTAAATGGTTATCTAATTATTATAAATAAATAATAATTACATTACACGAGAGCAAAGTTTTGTCATTGCTTACTAAAATTTAAATAAAACAACACATGGACTATGGAAATATTAGCTTTTCTTATAACGCTTATAATGTCTACGAACATAAATGGACAGTTAGACACCATTTTCCAAATAAGTAAATATTATTTTACAAGTGTGGCCCGTCTATATTTTAATTTTTTAACTTGCGTGCTAAAAGGTTGCCAACCTCTGGCTCCAACCGATTTTATTTTAAACAAAATCGTGTTAGTTACTCCTACAGATATGATTATTAAATACTTTATTGTTAGAAAAGACATATTAAAGTCTATTACAGGCTTAAACTGATGATATATAGCCTATAGCCCTCCTTGATATCTAACTAACACTGAAAGAATTTTTCAAATCAGACCACCAGTTCCTGAGATTAGCGCCTTCAAACAAAAAAAACAATTCCTTAGCTTTTTTGTATATAGATATAGATTTTTAATGATATACTTAACTAATGATATGATAGATATGCTTATGACCTTAATATATGCTAATTGATTTAATATATATCCTATAAGGTGAAATAAATGATAGATGGATGGAAGAAGCTTGCCCGGATGTAATAGAAATAAAATTTAAAAAATTGCTTTCTGTTTTTTTTAGTTTTGAGTACCTAATCTTGAATAAAAAAAATATCTTGGGGAAATTGAACAAAATAATTAAAGTGCCGCTGGAAACAGCTAGTGTTGTGTATCCAAATATCTACGTTTTATGTTCTCCTTAAAAAGCCTGTGTGAATAGATATAATACTACCTTTCCCTACTTTTATGGTATACTTACTGTACTTACACTCAAAGGTTCAAAGATCAACTCATGGCACTGACCAAAATGCTTAATATTTTATTTACGACACAAGCACTGTTAAAGTACACTAAACACGCGACAAAGAGCCAGTAAAAGCTGCTAACCTAGTTAACACAATACTGCCTCCATTACTTTAAAAGCCCTGCCCACATTGGCGAGCATAATAGTGGCCATCAAAGAAATAAGGGGTCGCTTTCTGCGCATATAGCCGTGAAGTCATCTGCAGTAATTAACAATACAGTAAATCTATAGTGGGCTAGTGACATGATTACTGTTTGTCGGTCATTTACTCTTATTTCAAAATGACTACTCAATGGTACATTTTGTTTACGAAGTAATGCATTGTTGTTTGTAATATGGACCGGCCTGAATGAAGAAGTGTTTTCAGCCTGGAAATAATTACACTTAAATAAAAAATAAATGTCCAAGAGCGTCTCAACGCTTATATAGAAGGGTTCCGTATCTGATATGTGACAACGGTACTTGTTAAATAACTTCAATAAATTTATTACATAAGGAACTCGAACCAAATTCCTTCCCTCTTTTAGGGATCTCATCGGAAGCACTTTGCAGAAAATATTTTCTGCAAAGTACTTCCGAAGTTTTGCCATTTATAGTAGCTACCGGTTCATAGAAATCTTACTGCCAAACGGCCCACAGTTGCGTTGCCAGACTTTGCTTCTTGAAGGCTAATTGGTATGAGTTAACCATAACTCCGAAACTGGTTGCTGATTCCTGTATCTGTATAAATTTACTTAAAATATCACTAGTACTTTTCATAAACAACTTTGTTTTAATTGAAGTCAACTACTTTTGAAGCACCGCAGGTTTCATGTAGTTTTGAAATATATACTAATATATAAAGCTGAAGAGTTTGTTTGTTTGCTTGATCGCGCAAATCTCAAGAATTTCTGGTCCGATTTTCAAAATTCTCTCAGCGTTAAATAGACCATTTATCGATCGCTCGGCTATATATAATCGTGGTAAAATTGAATTTGTTTCTTTTTACCTAATTTTACGCGGACTAATACCGGAGCCAGACATAGCTCAAAGTGTTTGTACATTTGTGTCCTTAAAGTACACAAAGTACTACAAAACTTGTACAGTTACACAAAGTCCCGGGCCACACTACATGATCCTTGAAATGATCATTCAAATGAAGCTATATCTGGCTCCGGCATTAGGTACTCCAAGAAAATGTTAAAAATAAATCTTTATGAGATAAAACTTTGACCTTGAAAGGTCAGAGAGCCAAGCACGAACATTCTCTATAGTTATACTTACTTTTACGTATAGAAATGAAAATATTAGGAGCATTTTCCAACTAGCCCATCAGCAAAAAACGTGGTAATTTGTTAAAGCAAATTATCGTTCGAAGTTTCGCCGAAATGG
Organism: Charaxes varanes; assembly: GCA_024363005.1. Lineage (NCBI taxonomy): Eukaryota > Metazoa > Arthropoda > Insecta > Lepidoptera > Nymphalidae > Charaxes > Charaxes varanes. The sequence continues at coordinate 1,006,065 of JANCMC010021608.1, forward strand.
CGCTGGCGTAGAATGAATTGACCAATAGCCATCCAGAACGGCGCGTCATGGTATGAATGTAGCAATGAATAGACCAACAATAATCTTTAAAATTCTTCCTCATTCCAATGTGGCGCTCCTTTAATACATTGAGATGGTCCTTCTTTTATTCTAATCTCCATACTTTTACATTCGAAACCAAACGTCAAATGAAGGTTCGTTCTTCCATTTTACACGATTTACATGACCGTAACGTCGACGATTCGATACATGCGAGTTGTGATTTCGTGTTCGTACTAGCAATATTAAGCAGCTAAGTTTTGTAAAATGGTAGCATAAATATTTCATTTGACGTTAGATTTCGAACGTAAAAGTGAGAAAAACTACCGAGTATGTTTGTGCTAGGCCCTCTAAAAGTACACAAACTTTATAAAACAAGAACTCCATTAATCGATCCCTATAGTGTATCCATTGTAGATGACAATAGCGACATAAATAAGCCATGGAGACGAACCAAAAGTACCTTGACCCATCGATCTTGTACAAACACAAACAAGCAATAAAAAATAGCCAAGGTACATCAATAATTCTCGTATATGCTCTTTTAACGGCATATTACTATGTCGAATACAACTTACAGAAATCTTAACACTATAACGTTATCTACTTTATTATACGTGAAGCGAAAACTTTCGGTGTCATTTTATGAAAATTGCGCGAACGGAGAAGTATGCAATTTGACACAATACATTTATACAAAGTTTAAATAAAGGAGGGTGTGCGAATACTAATTTGTTTATAATATGCAATATTAATGTACTAAATTCTTAAAATAAAACCGCACACACGCCAATGCCAAATGGTTTACGTTATTTTTTTTCGTTGTGTCAAAGAGTAGATATGACGACACGACGGTAAAAAAAATTGTGACACATTAAAATGTCGTTCTACAAAGAATTGAAAATTTTGCGTTGCGTTAATGCATAGTTAAACAAAAACATTTTTTTTTATTTTTTTGCTTAAATAGGCATTAATGTAATTCTAAGCATTTGTGGCCAATTTTCGACTACCAGCCGGTCTCTAGTATGTAGTATCAATAATATATGAAATACCTTTTCTTGAGAAGCGTAATTTGGATGAGTTGGTGAACAGGCACTGTCAAAGGTATAGTCGGCGTGAAATCGGCGAACTCGTTCACGACTATCTCCCGCGCCTGACACGTTTACCTGCGCAAATTTGCCAGCTACAGTACAGCAGGCGTCAAAAAAAAAATACAAAAAAGACAACCTACATAGTTTAATGTATATCCTACTATATTAAAATGCTTATGTACAAAAATATATTAAATTAGTGTGGAAAATCCAAAGTGCACGCTTCATATTTTCTAAATATTACGAGCTATCAGTTATCCAGGCCACCAGTGACGTTAAGCGCCATCTCTTAGAAGTTGTATAGTACTTAATAGTACGGTAACATTCCGCTAGGTGGTGTGTCCAACTGAAATTTAGTTTTTCTTTTTTTTATATATTTTTTAGTTTTTTTATAGACTGAATCTGGCTTGTAGGATTCAGGTTGGCAATATTAATATTGAACAGGAAGTAACAACATAAGTAACTACTGTAACAACCCAATCAACAATGAAGTATTAAAGTAAATATACAAAAAAACTACAGCAGCTTGCAAACGTTTGCTCTAAAATTGTTAAAAAAATTTAAAATTTCCGGTATTCCATAGTCACAGTAGGGTAGCACAAAATCTAAATCACCTTTTAATTTGGATCGAATTTCAAGTAGCGGGAATAGTAAATAAATTACTTCTATTCATGACTACTTCATTTACGTTCAGGGCCCACCCTAGCATAGGGCAAACGAAGGAACGAAGGCCTGGGCGCCTGGAACTCTTAATACACGATTATTTGAAATATATTTTATATCAAAACTTGAAACATGGCAAGTAACTAAGGGGGCGCCATAATTGGATCTCGATCCATCCTAAAATTTACCTCGTGCTGGCACAGCTCCGTAGGATACTATAAAACCTAAATTATCTTTTAATTTGGACCGAATTACACGTAGCAATAAAGTATAAATATAAATAATCGTAAAGTAAATTAATAAATAAATCAATTCTATTCGTAATTATTTCATTTAGGTTGGTAGACATATTTCCACTTTTAACTCAACATTTTTACAAATAACAAACTTACCTTAACATTTGTAATTGTAACAGTATTATCGTCCGCAACATTAACAACTGGCACTCGCTCTGCATCGGACTTAAGTTCCCTAAAAAACAATAGTTTTGTAACTTTTCACAATAACAATTTTTGTTTTAAGTTATTAAAACACTCACTTATCCGTAAAAGGTCTAACTCGTATAGCTAATTTCACATTAGACATTTTTATTTTAAGTATTCACTACAATTTTTTTTTTAAATTTCTTGTAAGTAGGGAGAGAAAATGTTATAACTTATCGTATAGACGCCGCGTGAGTATGTCAGTTCTGTTCCTCTAAGTCCGTTTTTGTACACACATCGTAAAGTTATTTTAGGCGTGATACTTTTCTGAAGGAAGTTATACGTGTAAAAATAGATCCTTCATTTCTTTAAGTTCAATTTAGGCATTATAATGTTTTCCTATTTCAAGCAGACTTCTGATAAGTATTTATTTATTTTAAAAAATGATTATGACTTATGCGCAAACAACATTTTATTTTTTTATTTATTTATTTATAAGAAATTAAAAGTTTGTTTTTTAAAAATTTAACATTAAAAAAACCAATGCGGTTTGTCCTTAATGTTAAGGTTGGCATCTGCATTATTCAAATAGTATTGTTAAAATTATATATATATATAATATAATATAATAATAGGAATTTCGCAAGCATGAATTAATTCAATTTAGATATAAGATATGTTTTTAACATACTTTTAATATTTTTACTTGTTATCTTATCTTTTAAAGTGCAGGGTAGTGCATTAATGAGGCGCGGAAGAAGGTATTTGGTCGTTCTTTCGCCGTGTGCATTGTTAGCCCGCTCCGTACGTAATCCGTTACTGGCTATAGCCCGTGTTTGTATAGGGTGTTCAATTTTATCTTGGCTAATGTGGGATAAATATTTTTATTTTAGAAGGATATTCTTAAATTGTTAAATTCTTAACATTTGTCTGTAACTGTAAAAATAAAAGTATTGAACACTTGTTATTGAATGAAAATTAACCCCGTTTTTTATTGTTTGTCGTAATTGTTATCCAAATAATAGAAGTAACAGGAAACACCAAGCACAGGTAGAAGCATATATTGTATATAATAATGCAATAACTAGCGGAACCGGCAGACGTTGTCCTGCCCGGACGTTGGGTTACTTAATATTTACTACTCCCTATCATCCTATAACATTATTTCCCGTTCCCGTTTCGTTCCCTTTTCGCTTTCGCTTTGCCAGTCCTTTTCATTATAAAAAGTTTGTCCTAACAATAACGAACACAACAATAAAGCAATTATCCAATTTGGTGCAGTCATTCGGAATTTATGCACGTACATACATTTCAACGGCTCATTTTTATTCGTGACTATAAATTGAGATGTAGGCTTTCCTATTTTTCAAGTGGGATACTAGATTTATTTCATATAAAAGGACCTTCTTTCAAGGTGAAACATAGGAAACAGATGGTTTTGCACAAAAATACTTCGACTTAAATTTAATTTATTTTATTGTTATAATTGCTCTTAACTTTCGTCATTTCGTCATTCGCGGATTAAAGCAAAGTAGTTTAGTTTCTCATGCATGCTTTTAACTTGTTTATCGTATACCTTATAGTGGAAACTTTATTGTCTTAAGAACTATTATTATTTGTATAGCAATATATTTTTGGAGTATGTTGTTTGTTTGTTACCCAAGTAATAAAAATATATAAACATTTACCTTATTATAGATAGTACAATCATTATAACGCACATTTAGGCTAATGATAAAATACAACATTACGTCTCAAACCTCAACATAGTTAGATAAAGACTGGTCGACTTAGTAGTTATATATACATTTTAAAATAGTGAAGTCGCCGAGGTAAAAAGCGTGTACTTGAAAAGTGCCTTGAGATGGAGTCAAGAGCACTTCACGGAGCTACGAGATACGGAACCCTTCTTTATGATGTCTTGGTACACTTTTGGCCACTATATTTATTAGAGTTTATAGTTCAATAGACTTGAATCAAACCACGCTGCGCTATATATTTTACGAGGCAGGCAAATCCTAGCAAATCGTCCAGCAGTGGATTTTTTGACATCAAAGTGCTACCAGGGGTGATATTCCGAGTTTTGATGCAATGTTGACTACGTTTTTTGGTCTCTGGTCAAGTTTGTACAATATTTACCTCAAGCCCAATATATTCCGAGATTCATTACCGCTACTCTAAGCATATAATTTACTATGTATATATGTATACAGGCTATATATATGCAACATATAATATTGATGATAATGCGAGATATATATTTTATTAATACAAAACTTAATAAGACTTGTTCAAATGCAATTTCATACGTATATTATGCTGAAGAGAATATTGGATAAAGAATAGTTTATGTGATAGTTGAAAATATAACCTATAAATGAAAATTATATATAAATGGTTTCGTAAAAATAAACTTACTTTCTTTCCCTTAAGAGTTTATATCGTATTATTTTCGTCCAGTGATCGTAATTTATCTATAAACATTTAAAGAGAAAAACGTTAAAAAGAAAAGAAAATTATTTGAAAAAATAATAAATTTTATGTTGTTGATAAACCCAAATTTTAGAGATTCGATTAGATTCTGGGAAATGTCAGCTTGAAATGCTTGGGATTTACCATACCTTAACTGACAATTTTTGTTAATTTGGAACTGGGCTCTTTGGAATCGGAATTTAATTAAGCAAGCGCCTGCATATAAAGTTTATTTGAATATAATCTATACATATAAAAATGAATCTCTATTCCTTTGACATCACGCCTGAACGGCGGTACCGATTTCGCTTCTTTTTTTGTTATCTTTGTTATTGTCAGGAGAAGGTTCTTATGAATGAAGGAATTTAAAAAAATACGCGGAAAATTAGAAAATTTGACAGTACTTAACCACCATATTGTTAGGAACGGGAGAGGATAAAGAAACCTCCTCCGTGTTTCGTAAGGCACGTAAAACAGTGGGACCCGATTAATGTCACTTTGTGATATTAGTCGTAAGGTTGCAGAGATCGTGGGGGCTCCGAGGATGACGTCAGATGGCAATCGGTCATCTTAACTCGCCCCACAGCCACAACACAATCTAAGCGGACCCTGGTACTTAACCGGGATAACGCTAGGAAGAAGAAGAAGAAGATGTATAATACAAATCAATATTATCGTAGAGGACCTGGCAGACGTTGTCTTACCCGCTTTTTGGTTAGTCTGCTACTAGCCAATTAATAAATCTCCTTTAAGACTTTTCTCCTTTTAGACACTGGCCGCATGTTCTATGAAATAAATATTAAACACAACAAGTCAGTCAAAGGGTCTTGTACGAACGTGATTTAATAATAATAACGTTTATTTAAACGCCTTAAAAAGCTCTCGCTTGATTGTTGGGTCAAGAGTCGCATACAGAAGGCGGCATTGCTTGAGACGGCACGTATTGTGAGGAAGTTTTAAGTTTTTATGTTACAAATTTATGCTTGTACTTACGTGCAACGATCAGTGGTGACATGTTTGATAAGAGATAAGGCAATTGTCACTTATATTGAGCCGGTATTGCATTACACACCCGAATCGATTGTTATCTCTCGATAAGCAATCATTATTATTGTTGTATAATTTTAATTACGTAAGGTCGCCGCGATTTGCGTAATTTATTCTTATAACCTTTCTTTCGTGTTCGCGGTAATTTCGAGGTGAAGAAGTCATTTTCTACATTTGACTATCTATAAAATGTAATGAGTAGCTCATTTCGTTTTTTTTTTCTTTTTATATATCGATGGTCCCTATTAACAATGTCGGTTCTGCAAAAAGACAACTTTTCAGTAGAGAAGTTCAAAGTTAATTTTGACGACAAAGAATAAATGACAAGGCTGTGGATGTTCAATTATGCTATCATTGCAAAAAACTATCATTGTAAAATTGAACATTCAGAGCCTTGTCATTTATTTTTTATCGTCAAAATTAAAAAATATATATTTTAATTTTTGCTTGTAATGGAAATTTCATTTCTATATATTTTATGCTAGTTGTGCCCGCGACTTCCTCCGCGTATAATTAGGTAAAAAAAATTAGATTCAAATTAAGCGTGATAATAAATAGCCTATAGCCTTCCTCAATAAATAGGCTATCCAACAATGGAAGAATTTTTTAAATCGGACCAGTACTTCCTGAGATTAACGCGTTTAAGCAAACAATTAAACAAACTCTCAGCTTTAAATATTAGTATAGATAAGCTGTTTGCACAAACTTCGTTCTTTGAAAAGTTAATTTAAAAAAAAAATTCCGTTCATTAAAACTCTCCATATACATTAAGGAACATACGGAAAAAAAATTAGCCAGAAAAAAAAAGTGAGCCAACCTCTCTCAGCAGAATTCACTTTTATTTATATAGATAAGCAAGTCATCTGAGTAAAGTACTAATTTATCTAATAAGCGCCGACACTGGGGAGAAATTATATTTCGCGTCTTTCTGATATGGCTTATGTTTCCTGGCCCCTCGACTTTCTGCTCCAGATTTATTAAGGCAATTAAACTTGGCGTAAGTTGACAGTTTATTTTTTCTTTGTTTCAAGCATTTTGATGAGCGTCCGGAGTCGTTCTGAATTATATTCAAACCATCAAATAATTACTTTGCACCCACACTCTCATTCTCATAAACAATTACTAAGTAACCTCAACAATACAAAGAGAATTTTGTAACTCCTACTAAAAATATTACTAGAAATAGGCTTTTACAAATTATTTTGAAACATCATAACGTTAAAAAACACACGACTTAAAAATGTAGTAATGATACGCAATTGAAGGCAACCATTGTACTGTCCATAAATTCCGTCTTCTGCCATTTTGAAATGTCTTTATATTAATGATAGGATACGGTGTATTGTATTGTGTAATGTGTAATGTAATTTATTAGATAAATTCTAACATATTTGGCAACTGTCACTATGGTCGGTCAAATAAGGTTCTCGTCTATTTTATTCTTTCGAAGCTATGTGGCACTGAGGGGGTTAATATTTGTTTTTCTCTAGTTATTCACTTGCACCCAGAAGAAACTTCGGAAGATCAAATCGAAGCAAAAGTAAGATAACATATATTTAACATATGTATATAATTTAATAAAAATCGCCAAAAGCGTGCGTGATGGGTTTTGTATCTGATACGCTATAAACGAATTTGTTAAATAACTTCAAAAGTTGATGTCCGACTTCGCACAAAATAATTTTCCTAATGAGTTTTTAGCATGATGTTTTCAACATGGAAAATATCAAGTCTCTAAGCCTAATAGTAATTTAGAAATGCTAGGGAGGACCACCTTGCTGGCAGCCAGACGGACAAAAGGATGCACAAAGTTAAATTATAAGGACTTCTTGTAGTACTACGGAACCTTAAAAAATAATTTAAAATTTTCTCTACGATAGCTTATTTATTTTATTTAAGCTTTATTTATTCCGAATATTAAATTTACATTTCAAATGCATGTTAGTCAATTTTGTGTTTCATTAATAATATTAATAACAAGGTGTATATTAATTCAAAATAATATTATTTATTTATAAAATTAGAATACTCTGGACGAAGCTGCTCTGTAATGTGTACATTTGATGTGTTGCGACCTTGTCTGATGCACCAAATGTTACACGTCCCTCTCGCTCACACGTAACCCACATTGATCTAATAGCCTATTCGCGGCCGCCTTAAAATTTAAAGTAAATATCAGCCTAATGATAAAAAAAACCAAATGTATTAATTTGATACCTAATTCATTTAAAACAGATTAATAAATTTGTCGTGTTGCGGGATCTTAGTCAAATAGATTATATGGTAAAGAAAAAACAAAACAAAAATTCAAAAATATGTAACATTGTTTATAAATTTTAAATCTTATAAGTTTTAACCTTCGTAGGGCCATAGAGACGTGATGTATTATAAATGGCCGCGAGTTTAACTCCCAGTGCAAGGACTCTTTAGAAATCCATAAAATTTTCTCTTGTATAAAAATAACATTTCTATTGTTCAGTACAAATTATGTTCTTAAGCCCTCATTCGTCAAAGAGTTAAAAAAACGTTGCGTTAAATCTCGGCGTTGGCGCTTTTTTAACGTCGTCGATGCGAAAATATAGCGTATACTAGTTTTAATAAAATTCGGATCATAAATGACAGAATAATCGCGTAATTTCTCAAAGATCGCTGAACCGATTTTGGTAAAATTTATATGAGACCACCACTCACCTCAAGTATGGTCTTTCCCAATAAAAAATAATCATAAAAATCGGTTCACAAATGGGGAAGTAATCGCGTAACATACATACATAAAAAAACACACACTCGAATTGAGAACCTCCTCTGTTTTTGAAGTCGGATAACAATAGAACTTCGCTCGATAAATAAGCGTCGCGTTTTAAAAGCGCTGCCGTATGAACATATACTTGAGAATCCCTATGTTCTACTCGAACGTTTTTTTAACGCACGTTAAATAAGCTCTACGACAGGAAATTTTCTCAAAACTCAAAGTTGCATGGCAGACACTCGCAGATTATATAAGAAAAGAAAAAAAATATATAAATACACAAATATCAATAATACACCCAGACTCGAGGCGGGAATATAAGCCACGAGCCCCGGAGTGGAAGGCAGAGTTACTGCCTACTGCTCCAGCGGATAAATCAAGGTATGTATAATTATTATTTATTATTTAGAGCCTACTTTTTTCAACTGCTGGGCAAAAGACTCCCTACCCTCTTTCCATAAAGTCTCAAAATCTCTGTCTATGGCTATGCGTTGCCAATCTCCATTATAACGATCCAAGTCATTCCTCCATATCATTCTTGGTCTGCCGCGATGTCGTTTCCGAACTTGTGCCCATACAGATTTTGGTTTTATGATTTTATATGTATAATATTCACAAATAAACTAATTCTAAATTGAAGTAAAAAAAAAACATATTACACAACAAAAACAAAACAACATGTTACAAAACAAAAAAAAATAAATAAAAAATATATCATGATTAATAAATCGGAGACTGTTCCGTCTCGTTGCGTATAAAATTTAATGAATTATACATAATATCATGCACTGTTTAAAAGGCGAATTTTATTTGTATATTCTCAGACGGTTGGTAAACAAGTGTTGCTGTAACATTAAATTGCTGTAAGTATATTTTTTGGTATCAAATTTTGTCATTTTCGTTGCAAGGGGGGTTTTAACCATAGTCCATCACGCTGGTCCAGTGGAGGTTGGTAGACGATTTCGTCAGAGCCTCGCTTGTTAATTAGCAGGGTGTATCGCGTGCAGGTAGGGAAGACTTGGGTCTTTAACATGCAGTTTAAACTCCTGACCTCCTGGAGTAATGGGTGTAGGGATGAAGTCAGCAAAGCTGAATGGGCTGGGCATGTGGCTCGAATGCCATCGAGGTTGCTTTCCTATTTTGAATATTTTTTAGGAAACTATCAGTTTTACCATATAACTTCTTCCAGCCCAGAACTTAACCACATCAATTGCCATCAGAAACAGCCACCTCAGAAACAGCCATTAAGTCCTCCTGTAACTTCTATCAATCTTTATTTGGCAATTATAGGCCATAAGTGTTATGTATATAAACTCTTTTAGTGTTATTATTTGTAAGGAAAGATATATTAAGTCAAGACGTTTCTATGGAATAAAAAATACGCTTTTCCTATGTGGGGTTTTCCGTTTGCAAGACATATCAATGTGTTAAAAAAAATCTACAGATTTTGATCGTGTGTGTGCGGGTTCGGTGGTGGCGTATCTAAATTCTAGATTTTTTTTATTACAAGCTCTTTCCCACGATTTCGGACATGTAAAATTAGGTGAGATTGATTGATTTTTAGACTGAATTTTTTGCGCTTTTCCCTAATTCTTCTGCCGTAAATAAGTATCATGAAGCGGCCCTAGTCCAGAAGTTCTTCATGATGATGATGAAGTAGGGTAGCTCATGATATCTATACTTCTGTACTAATATATAAAGCTGAAGAGTGTTTTTTTTTTGTTTGCTTCAACGCGCTAATCTCAAGAACTACTGGTCCGATTTGAAAAATTCTTTCAGTGTTAGATAGCCCATTTATCGAGGAAGGCTATAGGCTATATACCATCACGTTAAGAAAAATTCTTTCAGTGTTAGATAGCCCATTTATCGAGGAAGACTATAGGCTATATACCATCACGCTAAGAAAAATTCTTTCAGTGTTAGATAGCCCATTTATCGAGGAAGACTATAGGCTATATACCATCACGCTAAGAAAA
>JANCMC010021608.1:1016623-1080207 GCA_024363005.1 Charaxes varanes
ATTCTTTCAGTGTTAGATAGCCCATTTATCGAGGATACCTATAGACTATATACCATCATCACGCTGAACTTTTTCACCTAATTTTACGCGGGCGAAGTCGTGGGGAATAACTAGTAACGTATAAAAGTATGCAATGATATAAAATACAGATTTTATAGACCAGGAGGTCTAACTAAAAAAGATATACTTTACAATTATTCTTATTTAAATGAATTGCTGTTGATAGTTTATCTATAAGGTATCGAATATCTCCACAATTATTTAAAATAATTCAGAAAATTCAATCAAAACGGGCTTTACTCGTAGAGCTTCCTTTTATATGACGAGAAAGAAACGGTTAATTTATCGTCACCAAGGAACAATTTATTATATTGAGAAAATATATCCTTGTAGAAAGGCACACCAAGGTGGAAGGTTTTGGTGAGGAATGAAAGGTGGGAAAGTCGGTCGATATATATAGTAATCGTAACTAGAAACTTCGCTAGCGTGATTTGGTTTGTATGGAGATTTTCAGCGTTTGTACTGCAGTCTTCGTCATCCGTGCAGCGCCACCTAGTTTGCTTTGGTGTACTTTGTAGACTTCAAGGTCAAAAATGTACAAACACTTTGAGCTATGTCTGGTTTCGGTATAATACATAGCTCCACGTGACTAACGTGATATCTCGTTATGCCATGCTTTATTAGATGTGTGCTAAACAACTGTGCACATAGTGTTCCAAATCAAATGCTTACTGAATCGATACTTGTCACGTGTGGACAGGCAAACACAGCTCGGCGCGATTCTGTAGCGCTATGTTTGAAGTGCTGGAACTTTGATGTATATGTACATATTCCGCTTCAGTGTTGTATACACATTGTGTGACATTTTGAGTAATTTATAAATTCTCCTTTAATGAAGCCAAGTTACTGAAGTTAAATTTATACGGAGCTTAAGTAAGTTTTATGTTTAAAGTGCTGGGTCTTTGACGCGTACGTACTCTCCTTCAATATTGTATACACATCGAATAATTCCTGAGTTCTTTTCGGCCAATAAAGTTAAGATGTTCGAAACTTAGCTTAGCGAATGTTCGAAAACAATTTAGTATTTTTAATATAGAGATTAAGTAAAAGTAAGCATTATACTTAAAGTGCTGGGTCTTTGACTTGAAGAAATTTCTCCTCAGTATTTTAGATTAAATGGTTTAGACGTAAAAATGTAACAGACAACCCATAATATTAGTAAGGATTCAAATAACTAGATGTTATTTTATCAAAATGTTCTGTAAGACTGCACCTACAACAAGATTATTCCCATGTGAGATTTTTATTTTCTCCGTATATATTTCATGTGATGTCATAAAATGCGAATACGGGAACGTTAGCCGTTTCCGCGATTTACAGTAATAGAAATATGAGTTAGTGAGTAGACGCCGAGGGGAGTCGTTATCTTTACGATTGTATTCGCCGTATCTGAGCGCAGATTTTATTGTGCGCTTAAACGGGAGCGGGGGAAATATCGTGAAAAACTCGAGGAATATAAAAAAAAATTATCATTTTTAAATTTCAATGTGCTAAAGTATTCTTGTGTTTTTCGCAGCATTCGAGTCGATCGCGAAGGTAAGTAGTTCTTACCGCGGCCGTGTGATGGATGGGTGACCAATTTTTTTTTTATATAGGGCTGTATGGCACAATGACGTCTGTTCCTAAGGTAGACAACTTAATGCCTGTGCTATTAACAGCCGCCTGTTATACACAGTTTTTTCTTTAACACAGGTTTTCAAATATCGAACTGCGTGTTTCCGAAAGATACGTAAAACAGTTGGTCCCGATTAATTTCCCGAGTATTCGGGAGATTGAAGAGATTGTGGGGATTCCGGGGATGAGGTTAGACGGCAATCGCTCATCTTAACTCGTCCCACAGCCACATCTTCTGCAATCTCAGCGGATCCTGTTAATACTAGGATAGCGCTAGAAAGAAAAAGAATTAGGTTAATGGGTACAAACTAGCTGTGCCCGCGAGTTCTTCTGCGTAAAATTAGGTTATAGCGTATAGCCTTCCTCGATAAATGGGCTATCTAACACTGGAAGAATTTTTCAATTCGGACCTTATGTATTAGTATAGATAACGCTCGCAGATGCGGTCTGTATGCCCGTAAGGTGGTCCCCTCTAGCATTTCCAAACTATTAGACGTAGAGACTTGAAATTTTCCATGTTGATAGAACATACTAAAAACTCATTGGGAAAATTATTTTGAACGAAATCGGACAACAGCTTTTGAAGGTATTTCACAAATACGTTTATAGCGTATCAGATACGGAACCCTTCTACATACATAAGTGTGTCTTGACACGCTCTTTGCTATTTTTTAAGATTCTTTGTAGATATAAGAATATTTACGTAAATATAAAACATCGATTACCTTAAATTCTATTACAGGAAAGTTCCAATCACCTTCAATTTATTCCCGTTATATTTTCCGTCAAAGAAGGCAAAGATATTACAACGTATAGCCTTGTATAGTCGACCAAATAAGTGCTTTACTATTTTGGATGATAGTTCCTGGTTAACGAAAATATTGCTAAGGGTTATTGTTAGAAGTAAACGTAATATATAACAAGCAAAAAGAAGCCTTTTAACTAATTGACGTACAGAGCGCGCTACGGCGGGAAGCAGCACAAGTACACCCCCAAACGATGAGGCACCTGCGAACACTGCCCACTAAATCCTTGAGACATAAGGTATAAATATATATATATATTTTACAACGAATATTAGGAATACTTTTTAGGTACGCCTTACCGATCGAAATTCGGCAAAGCAAGTCGCTATTAAACTTTAAAAAATTATTAAAGGAACATTATCTTTCCTTATCCAATTGATAAATGACGACTTTATATTTATATATACCAAGTTGTCTGGTAGAGATCGCTAGTTAGCGATAAGACCGCCTGATTGTACTGTTTCACCACTGCATTTACTGTATAATCATTGTTTTTAATTTGTGTACAATAAAGACTATTCATTCATTCATTCATATGTCTAATATTATTACCTTTACCCCTCCTACTAAGCTTAAATTAAAAGCTTGTATTAGGAGTGGGTGCGACAGTACCCCAACGGCGCATGGGTTTGGACCGGGTACCTTGCGGATTGCAGTCCATACCTAGCATACATCGCAGTCGGAACAGACACAAGTAGCAGCAGTAGACGCAAGTAGCAATTAAGACGCAAGTAGCAATTAAAACGCAAGTAGCAATTAAGACGCAAGTAGCAATTAAGACGCAAGTAGCGCGTTCCCGACGTTATATCCATCTTCTCCAAAAAACTCTGACAGCTTTACTGCCAGAGGATAGAAAGCAGGAAAAGAGAAGAGCAGTAAAATAAAATCCGAATAGTAGTATTTGGATACATTAATGCTGGATTGTATTAATACCGTGGATAAAGCTAGGCTTACTTTATCAGTCATTTTTGTTAAATTTTGAAGATTTTTTGCGGAACCCTAATTTTTTAATTAATGCAAAGTAGCTTATGTTATTCCTTGCAAAATAAGCTATCTCACAGTGAGAGTGGCATCCAAATCCATCCAGCCGTTTTAGAAATTACAGACATTTTCGTTTGTCTGTCTGTTTGTTCCGGAGAATATCCGAAACGGCTGGATCGATTTCGACGGGAACTTTAGCAACGGGAAGTACCCTATAGGTATTGCAAATGTATGGGAAACGTGTCATAAACGGATATAATATCTTTTGATTGCCCACATTTAGAGGGTTGTTTTTTTCATATATTCAAGGTACTTTAGATCTCTGTATTTGGTAAAAATTTCATCTATATAGCTCTAAGGTTTCTGAGAAAAAGGGTCTTGATAGACAGACAGATATGCGGACAACGAAGGTAGTCATATAAGGGTTCCTTTCGTCCTTAGAGGTACGGAACCCTAGAAATGAGGCTGTTCTAGGAATTTTCAACAAATGTCTAATATTTAGGTTTTTTTCTTCTTTTAAAAAGAAATGTTGCAATAATTCTAAAAGAATAAAGAGCCAAAAAAATGAAAAATTTATGTCAGCAAGGTTTTTAGCAAAAGTGTAACTTTTTATGATCGGTAATAGAGAAATCGAATAAAATCATAGATAATGTGATTACAAATCTATTTCAAATAAATTATTAAAAATAATGGAGGGCATCGAAATCCAAGTGACCTTGCCTTCTGCTCCGGGGGTCGTGGGTTCGATTCCCACCTCGAGTCTGGGTGTATTATCCATATGTATGTACGTATATATTTACAAAAAATATATATATTTGTGTAAAACGGTCCAGTGGTTTTCGAGTTTTAGCGAGACTAACGAACAACGATTGTATTTTTTTATAGAGATTCACTGTAACAAATAGTATGCGTATTTTGATGGTTTACGAGAAATGTCGTTTAGGTATATCTGTTGTAGTTGTCGGTATATACTTCTGCGGTCCTAATTATATGGTGATTTTATATTAAATAAATAATTAAAATTTATACAAGTATGACTTTTATTTTTCTTTACACGTCACATTTTTATTATTTTAGCTGTACCCCGTGACTTGGTCCGCGTGAGCCACCCTTATCACTAAGGCCGCTTACATACATATGTACGTCCGTCGTCTTCACCGGACAACGCAATTTGCCTCGTTCCGATTCACCACAAGGTAATGTAACAGAAATATAGCCCGCTGTGTGACAAACAGTGTCCTGGTACATACGGCCATCATGACAACGCTTTAACATCATCTTATAATAAAATGTATACATGCGTGTGTAAATCGTTTGAATTGGTGTGCGTGAGCTTTTATTTTAATGAATTAATATATTTATAACGCATATTTCATAAAAATATTAAAATTCCCACATCCTCTTCTATAGAACTATAATTGTGCCAAATTTCATACTTTAGCATTAGCGATCCTTGCGTGTTAGCATTATATTCTATTCGTCAATTGTTTGTGATAAAATAAATTTTATATTATTACTGATACTAGCAATATACCTCTTTAACACTATTATTTCTTTATAAATTGACACGTATGTTAATAGATAAAAAAAGAAACAATATAACAACTATATAAGCTTGAGTAACATAATCAACACAATTTTTATCATTTCCAAGATTACTACGTCTCTCTCGATTGTTTAAATTTTACTAAAAATCTATATAGAGCATAATTTATAATATAGTATAATTTATCATCACGGCCGTAATTGGAATATTAATGTTCTGTTACAAACGAGCTCAATGATTTAAGGTTGTTATTGTAACGTATAGTGCGCTGGGAAATGTTTGTAAATAAAAAAAAAACGTGGTGATAGACGACTAGGATGTTTTTTTTAGTTTACTTTTATGCCCTCCTATTTTTAAACGACTGCATATTCTTATGATCTTATTATTATATATAGATTCGTTATAAAAATTCGACAAAAAATAATTCTGTAATATTAAATAGCTTTTCGAAATTCGCCCACAAATCTTAGCTCTCATTCGCGCGAGAGCTTTTTCACCGCGCGTTAAAAAAGCGTTCAAGTAGAACATATTATGAACTCCCAAGTTTGTGTCCACACGACAGCGCTTTTATAACGCGACGCGTTTTTGTCATGCAATGTTCTATTTTCAGCGCTATATCTATACATATAAGCTATATTTTTGTAACGACGACACCAGAAAAGCGTCTACGCCGAGATTTATCGCAACGCTTTTTTAACTCTCGGTGACTGATTCAGCTTTTATTGTGGCCACATGTAATATTAAGCCACAGCAAAGGAAGCTTTTTTGGCTACGAAATAAAGTTTATTGTCGTTTGTTATGTTTTGTTATCGTAATCATCTCGAAGTGAAGTATGTACTTGAAATTACTGATTTATTAGAAAATACGTATGATACCCAACTTTCCACTAACGTGTTATAATTTTTGTTCTCAAGGTTCGCTCGCAACTTTGCCTTATGGTCTATACTCCTCAAAAGAGCTCATCTACTGAAAAAATATCTATTTTTTTTATATAATGCAGTATTTATCTGTGCAGCTAGTGAGCAAAATTATTTTTTGCTGCGAGTGTTGTTTTTGAGTCCCGAGCAAGCAGGGAGCCTTAGATTGAATTACGAGCATAGCGAGTGATTCTAATTTAGAATCCTGAGCGTGGTGAGGGTTTCGAATGCACGAGATGCAAATAATTTTGCTCTCGAGTGGCACAAATTACTTTTCACTTCAGTAGCGAGGACACAATCCCATATTTTTTCATACCACGGGCCTTATATCGTTTCTTAAGGAGTAAACTCCAATAATGAATAATGTAGATATGGTCGCTTAGAATAGTTCAAATGGTTGACGTTCGTACTAGACTTTTTGACTGACGCGCTATTTAAAATTAGTTATTACTTCGCAAAACGTTCGACCAGTCGCGTTATGCAAAAGACTTAAAGAAGATTGGTTGATTGACTTTGATTAATAGCAGAGGAGCCAAAATTCGAGCAAGACAACGTCTGCCCTCTGCTCGATTATGAAAGCTGTGTAATAAAACTGTTTCAAACGTTTTTAATTGCCTTCGACATTGAAAGGAATACATTATTTTTTAATAATTTAATTTTCAAAACTATTTTAAGAGGGGAAAACTATCTATAAAAAATATTTTCTACGCAATTTATTTAATTTCGAATAAGCTGAGAAAGTTTCAAATTGAAATATTTTTAATATTATGTCCAATATTTTATAAAAATTTGGTTCAACTAATTTACTGTATGACACTGCCTTACACCGAAGCCAGACATAGCTTCATTTGAATGAATATTTCAATGATCATGTAGGGTGGCCGGGGACTTTGCGTAGCTGCACAAAGTTTTGTAGAACTTTGCAGACTTCAAGGACAAAAATGTACAAACACTTTGAGCTATGTCTGGCTCCGGTATAAGTATTATTTATACAAGTTTGTTGTGATTTCTGAAAATAATCCCATTATTTCAAAACACGTTACGAGGATCGGGGGGATTACAGAGATCTGTTGATTCTAATGACGAAAATCCACGAGTTACAATTTAAGCTCCTACTTAATGCGTACTTTAGTAGGTTTCTCAGATTAATTTCTTAATTGACGTAAATTTTATAACTAAAGGGGCTTACACATTCTTCGTGACGTCAATTATTGATGCAAGTATTTCATTAGGACACTACGTTTACATGTGGTCGGCATTTGAGTCGATCGCTAAGTTAAGTTGCTCTGGCTGCGACCGGGTAATAGATGGGTGACCCATTCTAGAGAAATATATAATTACATACATATGGATAATACACCCAGACTCGAGGTGGGAATCGAACCCACGACCCCGGAGCAGAGACAGGGTCACTGCCCACTGCGCCAACGGGCTTACGCTTATATAAAAGGGTTTAATTTAGAAAAGGTATTAAATATTTTTCTATATGAAAAAGCTTTTAACATATGCATGTAGCCTTTTAGGGTTGCTACATGTGTTTGGTTAATTAACACTGAGTAAATATGTATCTGCATTCGGATTAATTTAACGATTGTTCGGCTCATTCCGTAATGTATGATGTGCATTGTAATTCGCGTTCATCTGCTGCCCGATTCAATAATAAACATTTAATCAGGCGTGTACAGTAATATTTATCGATGTATCAACGTAGAATCGCCCGAATTGTAAGCGAGCCGACTGTTTAAAAACAGCTACTGTTTAAAATTTCAGGGAGATGTTGGGCCATTCGGCATCTTATATCCTATTTTTTTGAAGAATCACTTAAACTAACAACAGCAGCTGAATTTTACAGTTAATGTACATTAAGAATTTGAAATTCCCCACACACTCCCTCTTTATCCGAATATATTCTGGATCTTGAAATTTATAATAATTAATGCCCTACCTCTTACAGCGTTTCTATGAAATCAATTGCCACACGTAGTATTTTTAGGTATCTTATAGTTGGAGCTAATTAAAAATTATCAAGAATTTTGACATATATACTAATCCTATTTGTTTTCGGGATAAATCTACCAAATACCTGGCCCCATTACAATATTTATCTTCTAGTAAAAATATCTTCACATCTGGACACCATTTTAATAACATAACAAATAGATTTAAAAAAGGATGAATACTAAATCCAACCACGCAGATAAAATTATTGTTAAATATAATTTAAATTATAAAAGAATTAGTTTTGACTTATCTTCATGTAAAAATCTCATTATAATCTGTGTTAAATATATACTAGACTACCAGTATTGCCACCATGATAATCATGACGTAAGATAATTGTTTCTCGTCAGTCGTAATGGCGGCACCAATTTAATGCCTTTAGAACAGTGCTACCATAATTGAGTATTGTATCAACAAATGCTACTGACGGTTGTTATGGCAGTACTGATATTGAACTAGTGGGTGCCTATGAAATAAATATGTTAAATATATCGATGATTATCTTAGGTATTTCAGACTAATAAAGAAAAGGTGCAACCAAGTGATCTGTATCATTTATATCTCCAAAGTTATATAGACAGAACCCATATAATCTATTATTATAATATTTAAAAAGGTATGCATTTTGTTTCAGTGAGCAATGGCGCCTTGAGCGCATGCGCAGCGCAGGGTGGCATGGACAAAGATGGCAAGAAAAAACACACGCGGCCAACCTTCAGCGGGCAACAGATATTCGCGCTGGAGAAGACCTTCGAACAAACCAAATACCTAGCGGGTCCAGAGAGAGCGAAGCTTGCGTACGCTTTGGGCATGACAGAATCGCAAGTTAAGGTAGGTTTGTAAGCATCTAAGAGTTAGCTCTCATTCGCACGAGAGTTAAATAAGCGTTGCATTAAATCTGCGCGTTAGCGCTTTTTTAGCGTTAGTGGTACGAAAATATACCGTATGTGTAAATAAATAGCGTTGAAAATAGAATATTGTTCGATAGGAAAACGTCGCGTTATATAAGAGCTGCCATATGAACAGATACTTGGGAATCCAAATGTTTTTGAACGCTTTTTTAACGCGCGGTAAAAAAACTCTCTTGCGTATGATGGCTTAGTTACGACTTTAACGAAACATCCATTTAATACATATTATTGTAGTATTAAATAAAATAGAGATGTTAATAAACTACAATAAGAGCGGTATAAAGAATGGAACCCTAACTAAAGTGTGGAACTTTTCACCTAAAACGTGATCAGTCTTTAGTTAGGTGTATGTTGACTATCTTCATTAGCATTTTATGGTAGTTTTTATGGATAGGCGTATATGTAATAGAGATCTTTTTCAGAGTTTAAAATGTGACAAATATCACCTGTAACGGCAACGGTAAATAACACGGAACTCTTAACTAAAGTTGGAACTCTTTTTATAATAAGCAATCATTCGTTGTACACGAGAAATAATGCAAATAGTTGAATACTTATATTTTTTATGTAGATAGTTTTTTAAAAGCACGGAACTCTGAATACAACGTGGAACGTTTTATCTAACAAGGAATCAGTATTTAGTCACGACGCGTATACAACGACTAGGAATTTAGATTAGAATAATTATGGGGATTAATGTTCCTAATTGTAGTACTGAAATACATGCTTAACATCGCAATGCTTAATAAATTGTTAAATACATTTTACATAACAAATTTGACTAATTAGCTTTATTTAGCTGGAATTAATGTACTTAAGTCATTCACGGGAATGTAGTTTTACACTTAAGTAAAATTAGAATGTGTTTGAGATTACAAAAAAGTGTTTTATGCGTCGTGATTCAAGCTAGTATTTCAGAATAATTATAAAAGATCTGTGTTGTTGAAATCTTGTAATATTTTTAATGTAGGATTTTTTGTTCCCCCTCATACAATAAACCGAAGCTTATGATAATAATATGTAAAATTAAAAAACAATCCTGTTTTCATACAAGATTCAACGCGTAATTTCATTACGTAGTCATTCTACTTACTTACTGGAATAGCTCAGCAACCCAAAATGAGTCTTTCTATTACGATTTTGTATTATAATTTTGATAGAGTCAATGTGAAAATTCCCACAACTATATTAAATTTCATTGAGGTTGTTAAATCTTAAGCTTGATTTATTCTTAATTACTTTTGACGTAATTCTTGTTACTATTTCCCATTAGACATGTATGTGAGGAACTCTGACTTTTTTTATATATAACAAGGGGCAAACGAGCAGACGGTACTCTTAAGTGACTACCGACGACCATGGACAACTGCAACACCAGAGGATCGTAGATGCGTTGCTTGCCTTTGAGAAATGAGTATGCTCTTTCCTTGAAGGTCCCTAATTCGTATCCGTTCGGAAATACAGATGCTGGTAATTGAATTGTGTAAGGTATGAAGTTTCTTGAAAATCGCACGGTTGTGGATTTTAGGACATCATGGTGGTGAGGGTGAAATTTCAGATTCTGGCGAGATGTCCTGTGGTGGAATACAGCTGCCGGCATTAGTCCGAACAACTCCTCAGAACACTCCCCTAGGATAATGCTTAACATGAGCATTTATAGGTTTTATACCACAAAAAATAATTCATCTAGATGTGTACATTTCTGTTGCTTCACAATAAACGAGCGAACGCCATGTTCGCCGACTATTAGTAGTATCAGTGTTCGCATAAACGTTTTAAACAATAATTTTAAACTACACGAATAACACTAAACACAATAAACTTTGAAGATTAACCATCGTCCACTCTAATAGGGTAACACCGCCTATTTACGGCCTTCACCCCACGTACACTGCACCAAATAACTCTAACACCACATGTCATTGCGCACACACAATTATAACCCCAGTGCCTTGCCACTAAGAGCTATGTTTAGTTGGCGTTATTTGCGTGACAATTAGCTGTATTGAAGTCCGTTCGTAATCGGATTAGTGAGATTGAAAAGTCAATCACTTAGTCGCGGCGCAATCAAACGATTCGCTCTATTGCTCGGATTATAACATCGACATGTGCTGCTATTGCTGCGCTTTTGTTTTCTATTCGGATATCTGTGTATCTGTTATTAGTTATAAGATGCTTTTAGTTTTTAATTGTCTGCTGTACTAATGTGGCCAGTGACACAAGTGTTCCTAATGCTGGAGCCCAGACGTAGCTCAAATGTTTGTACATATTTGAGCTATGTCTGGCCTTTAGAGCTTCAATAGCTAAACGGTATGAGGTATGGACTGAAATCCGCAAGGTACCCGGTTCAAACAACACCGCCGTTGGGAGGACCGAAGCTTCTGCCCGATTTCTTCTCTAAAGGTTTCTCCAAAACTTTTTGAATCATCTCTATCGTGAATGGAAACATTTATTTTCGTTGAAATAAAATTCTAATATAGGATGATAAACATTCATTTTCATTGGACTAAATTATAAAGTAACAATGAATTTGGGTTTACGTATTGAATTTATCTTTTTACATTCTTTTTCTATATTGTTGAAGATGCAGATTTTTATGTGTATTAAAAATAATGAATTAGTAAAGCAAGATTGACGGACAAGTTGAAAAAAAAGGCAACAAGCAAATAAATGCAAGTTCAAACAAGCAAGTTTCTCATGACGAATCATTAGACAGAATTTATACGCAAAAGATGAAAGAGAGAAATAAAAAACGAATGACAATAAATCAATTTTGCTAATCGCCTTACCCCAATCGTCTCAATCTCTTACTAGAAATACCAAATATAAAGAATTACTAAGTAATTAGTAATAATACAGGTTAAATATTGGCCTAGACGCCACAGCATTGCTACCACTTCACACCGATCTTATGTCAGAAGAAGGTCCTGGTACCCGGACGCGCCGGCCAAATTCGGCTACAAGCATGGCGCTATCTCTAATTGAATTGTTGTTACCGTAACGCAAAGAAATTAATGCCTCACACAACATATAGAACCAGCTGCTATCTTCAGTATCGCCGATTTGAGATGACTTAAAAACTTTATTTATTATTATATGAAAGGACACCATCATCACTTATCGTAACATTAATAGTATTCACGGTTTCCACTTGTCGCATTAACAAAAATAACACCTGAATCAGAAAACTATTTTAAGTAGGGCCACGCTTGTAGTCCTTTTGTTCTACAGCAGAATTGGACAGAATCCTTCGGATACCAGTACCTTTTTCTAATGTATGAGATCGGTGTGAAGAGACGGCAATGCTGTCACGTCAAATGAAGGTATTGTTATCGCGTTTCGGTTTTGTGAGTTCCTGGTGGCCCAAACTCCTCATTAAAAGCCGACAAGACATCCAATAGTAGGCCCTAAAATAAGCGGAAACCATAAACTGTAAAAAGTAGAAATTAATAGCATCAATGTAAATCTATATTGTTCGAGGAGGTCGACCCCATATAACGACGGGAGTGATCCACGTGGACGATCCAGCGGCCCTGTCGCAATGGCTCAAAAGCATCTCTGACAATATCATGGGACTCACCAATTTACAGGTAATAATTAACGATAATTTTATTTCAAAAAGATGCTAATTAAATATAAATATGGACATTAATTAAGTAAGTACTTATTACTATTTAGAAAAAAAAATTAAAAAAAGTGTGATTCCTATCGACTTTCTAAGAAGAAAAATTGAGACATAAATTTTTAAATCATATTACAAAGGTATAGCTGCAATGGCACCGTCTATTAAAAACTAATCTCTGTATATAATATTTATTAATTTATTTATTACTAAACTTAAATCTATCTTCACATTTTTAACCTAATTCAATTTAATATTTTTTAATATAATATTTTTAAGTATAAAATCGTCTGATTTTTTAACCTTCATAAACGTAGGTATTCTTATATAACAATACATAGAGGAAATTGGATTTCTTGCAATGCGACTCAGAATAACCTTTTCAACAAATTAGGTCAAATATCTGCCTTGTTGTTTCAGGGAATAGTAAAAAAAGTTTCTTGTTATAGTAATGATTAAAAAATAAACTATATTATTCAGTTTCCTAGCTTTTTTTTTACATTAAAAAAGCTGTTCTTTAAAAATAAAAGAACGACTATTATTCATGAGTATTTTTACCAATAACTTTATTGTTCTTTCTAATTTTAACGTGTATAGTATCATCATTTATGAGCATTTCACGTAAATATTACAAAAAAACCTAAATTTATTAACTTATTTCGTTCTATAATCGTCTAATTTAATTTGAATGGAAAAGGAGAGGATCTTTGTAAATCTTATACGATTTCTTTTTTCGAAATAATCAAAGCAAGGGTTATTAAGTAGTAAGGTGTAAAATAAAAATTCCTTGATTTAATTGCAAATATAACCCAATGCTAGAATGCATCACCCATCTATCATCCGGTCGCAGCAAGAGCTATATAACCTAGCGGTAGACTCAAATGCCGAACACTGATTAGGCAACGACCTCCTAAATTTATGACTTCCGAATTTATATACTTATAAGCTAAATATCATTTGACATGAAATCTCGACAATCGCGGGACGTACAAAGAAATTTTGGCAACAAGGTAGTTTATAGTTAGAAGACATCCTCTTAGAAAGAGTTCTTCGGTAGGACCAGATTAAGGAGATCAAAGGCCTCAAGATGAATATTGCGCAGACTAAGTCACGGGAAACAACTAGTAATTAAGAGAGTCTGTCTGTTACGTTTCATATTTTAATATTTCATTTATCGCTAAACCAACTTAAACTAATTAACTATCAGCTAAAGCCCGTGATTTGTAAACGTTGACTGGATTGTTATCTGGATATCTTTTCTAAGAAGAATAAGAAAACATTTTTTTCTTAAGAATTTTTCTTGATAAGAATCCCACTTGCGGTGAAATCGAAGATGTTATCCAATCATAGCGATTCGACAAAACCATTTATTTCACCGCAGTTCTAGTAATCCGTAGAGTACTTTTTCTTTTCATATAAACGTTTTCTTCGGTCGTTCCTCTTCGGACTTCAAGGACTATACAAATAAATTACTTAACTAGTTCTAGCCGTTCTCATGTTATTTATATTTTCATTATTTGTTTATTTTAAACTAACTTAAATCTATCTACAAAGAATAAGCAAATGCGATGGATACGTGTAAGTGAACTGAAGAAACAAAAATGTTAATATTGGCTCTTGAAATACACTTAATTCTAGTTCGGGAGCCAGGGACTCATGATGAATGTGTTTCACGCCATATTTTTACGTCAATAAAGAATATTTATTATTATTATTATAATATAAAAACAACAGGTTAGGTTAAGTTGCTATGGCGTAACCAACAGAAATAGGTTTTTCTAATTTCCTTTAGGCACGTATTTTTGTATAGGGACACTACGTAAGTTGCGCAGCTACACAAAGTCCCCGGCCACACTACATGATCATTGAAATGATCATTCAAATGAAGCTATGTCTGGCTCCCACATTATAAGTACTATGTTAATAAGAACATTACAAAATTTAAATCAGTACGTAATGCACATATTGTTAATTTTGTAATAGCCGGAAGCGCAACTTGAGCCATCGAAGGCAGCTTCCTTCACGAGTTGAACTTCTTGGGGCTTTTCATCAAGTTCTTCATCATCATCATCTGCATTTTCGTTGCGTAGCCTTATTAGGTCTCTCCGTCTGCCGCCTATCAGATATATAAAACAAAAACCTATAGAAATTACAAAAAAAATTGGTTGCCTTTAAAGTCGGTTTGAGGACGATAATTTTCGCGATAGCGCTTAGGCTGATCGTGCCTTTCTATCGATTGTTCTGCGCTCTCACTTGCACGCGAGGAGGTCGTGGCCTAATCAGTGGTCGGCATTTGAGTCGATCACTAAGTTAAGTTGCTCTGGCTACAACCGGGTGAAATAAATAAATTAAAAAAAAAAAAAAAAAAAAAAACAAAAACGTGTAAGTTTTGCTGCGTAAAAACAGGGATGAAAGTGCAATTTTGCTCACTGCGTGAGACGAAGCAACATTTTATTTTTTTTCAGTATAGAGTGCAAGGTTTGTGGGCGAATTTCAACCAGCCAGCGATCTCTAGTGAATATAATTAAATACTCGTTTGATAAAAGAAAAAGTCTTTTATAAAAAAAAATTCTTTTCAAATGCCATTAGTTAACCTAAATTATACTGAGCTATTGAAATTCCATAACCTCGAAGTCTTAAATCTTCCAAAAACAATCGAAACTTTATTTCAATTACTGCCAGCAATTACGAAAGAAACAATTAACTTCACCCAACGAGTTCGTTGCTGTTTCTAAATCAAGTACAAACACATTTCTTTTTTAAGGTTCCGTAGTCGTTCTAAGAACCTTTACAGATTGGCTCTTTCCGCCCGTCCGTCTGTCCGCTCCAACTTTCTTTGTGTTACAAGTGGAAAAGTTTCATATGTACTTTATGTAGAACCTTTGCACTTTATGTTCATAGTTGTTGAACCAGATAGTAACAAAGCGAGAGTAAAATAACGAAGCGACCTTCAATTATAACGTAGGAACAAACTAGTGATTAAGCTAGCGCCTTAAAAATGCCAAATAACGACGCAAAAATGAAAGTAGAAAAGCTCTTCTTTAATTATCACTAGATTTCAATTAGGTATCTATAATACTCTTTCCTCATTTCGAAATTCGGAAAGCTGGTGATAAGAGTTATGGCTAGTTTCAACTCCACCATTTAAGACACCGATTTAGCGTTCTAGTACGTCGAAAAGTTCGTACTGTTGTAGACCATACAAACAAATCAGTTATTAAGCCAAGCTTCAATCTGATTAGGACAAAAGGTAAGCCTCTATCGTCAATTAATTTGCTAATAATTTGTCTTCTAGGAACGGATTCCCGAATAGGCTTCGGCTTTGCATTCGGAAACCATGCTGATTTTCAAATAATGTTGGAATGCCCACCATACTCTCCAGATTCGATATGATATTCATCGTGAAAGATGAACACGACCAAAATAGAGATATTGTAAGTCCAATTCTATGTCCTTTCCCTCTCGTACTTTTAAGTTTCTTTGATTTTGATTTGATAATCTTGAATTAAAATTAAAAATTTGGCCTGCCACTTTTGCAGTTGTCCCATTCTTTTAAAATTGACAATCAACATCAACAAAAACATATAGCAAATACAAATGTCAAGACACGCTCATTTAGAAGGGTTCCGTATCTGACACGCGATAAAGGTTGTATTTGTTAAATAACTTCAAAAGTTGTTCTCCGTTCAAAGTTATTTTCCTTATGAGTTTTTAGCATGTTTTATCGTCATGTCAAATTTTAAGTCTGTACATGTAATAATTTGGTAATCTTAAATACCATCTTGTGGGCGTAGAGACGGACGGATAAAGCGAGCGAAACAATAACCGTTTCTTGTAGAAGAACCCTACCAAAAAGGCATATATATGTTAAAGTCATACCAAAACTCTAGTTTTGGACTCCCGCAGTGTATTGAGTAAGACGAAGGTCACCTTCAAGATGTGACTTTCAAAAAAGTATGAAAAAAAAAATCTTTTAATGTACCGCATAAAAATATAAAAAAAAATTATACATCCAACACTTTTGTTATTCACTTTCTTAAAAAAAAGTATATCCTTAAACGTAACTATATATTAAAAAAAAAATTAAAAGATATCGTATTACATGACGACAAAACGTTTTTACGTTCGTAAACGTAGCTTATAAATCGTAGATTCTCTCACCAATATATATATATATATATATATATTATTCATTCACGTGACGATCACTAAGGCTTAAAAACGTCTATGTGAATAAAGAACTTTCTCTTTGAACTCTATTGTTAAGACAATAAGGCATATGGATACAAGCAACGTTGCAACAAGCAATAGCACAACCACCGCAAGTCTCTTGCATCATTTAAGTAAATAGGTATTCAAGTCGACTAATAGCACTGTAGCTGTTCTATTAAAGGGAAAACAATGCTTTCTGTAAATAGCCCAGTCGATACTCTGTTGTTGAAACCAGTTGTTTGGTAATCATTATTGTTACGTATGTTAAGTACAAATTAAATTATTTTATAAATCGCATTTAACATATCATCATCTATCGTAGTATTGTACTAACTTTGATTAGACATAACTTCTTCTTCAAGAGAGTTAGGATAAAACGAGAGTTTTCGCCGTTCGCTCTACGTGGCCAAGTAATAGCCCATCCTCATCACCTCGATGTCTTAAAGTCCACAACTGTGCACTTTTCTAGAAACTTTTTGTCTCGCGCAATTTCTCTGTGGAATCAGTTGTCAACTTTGGCATTTCCGAACGGATACGACTTAGGGACCTTCAAGAAAGGAGCATATTCGTATTTCAAAGTAGTCACTTGGGTGAACCGTCTGCCCGTTTGATCCTTGTTTTATAAAAAAAAATTGTAGTAGTGCAGTGTTATTGTTATATCTATCTGCCGCCACAGTTACATTGAAAGCGTAGATTTCGTTATAAAAGGGAGATATACATACATAATAATGGTGACAAATATATTCGTCAACTCGTAAACTAAGTTTACGTGGGATTGTACGCGTCCCAAACCGTAACAACTCAGTCAGACGAAGCTTTGTACTTTCGAGTTGGTCTTTTGAAGTTGTACAACTTTTGGATCAATTTTATTACGACCTCCCTGGGGTAATGCCTGCCAAGCTGGAAGAAGTAGAGCTCAATTCTAGCCGTGTCGTATTAATCTATATGTATAAAAATCAATCCCTGTATCCCTTGGTCATGGCATTGCACGTTAACGCCTGGAATATATTGTCACGAGAAGGTTCTTATGAAAGAAAATTGCACAGAAAATTATAAAATTTAATAATACTTAACCACCATATTAAATTATTTTAATGTAACCTTAGTGCTTTTGACAATTTAAACGTTTTTCATGTTACCTTACGGCGTTGACATAACATTGACAGAATATGCATGCTGCAATTATCGTCAAAGAGGTTGTGTGAATATTTTCGATAATACTGGGAAAGTGAAAGGAAACGGAACGGGAAAGGGCGTGGGTGCCAGCCGAACGTTCCGGGACCATAGCGTCTCTCGGGTTCGCTAGTAGTATTTGACCATTACTTTACCTGTTTGGAGTTTTGACACAGAATTGGATTTGACAATGAATTGGACTCATCTTTAGCTCCGTGACATCCACAATTGGACAAAGATTTCCTTCTCTGATTTCCACAGACGTCGATTTTGTACGAATAATATCCAACGGCTTCCCCTTAAATTTCACTTACTAACTGCAAGTATTATAGCAGGTAAGATAGAAAATAACAAAATGCAATCGATATAAATTTTAAAATCACAAAAAGGTTTCAATTTATCAAAAGTTTTATAACAGCATCGTGTGTACTAATTGGGTTTAAAAATTATCAGATAAAAGCAAAAATGAAACAAAAAACGGATGCAATTTTTACTCCACCATGTTTTAAACAATTTTCGAGCCACTTTTAAAAGCCTGTCATGTATCCAGTGATCTTTTAGTAGGACGGCTCGAACAAAAAAAAAAACAAAGTGAAGGCCTTTGCAGCTTTGGAGCAGGGAATAGCTATTTTGTAATAAAAAGACATAATCGTGCTATGTGGGAGAGCCACCGAGTGAGATTAGCTGACGTGCTGTTTTGCTTTACGTTTTCGTTTTAAAGTGTTTATTTTTTAACATGACAGATTTATATTTGCGCCTAGGTTTTAACCGTTAACTCGTTCGCGTCGCATTTAATAGTTTATTTTGACTGCAGTTTAATTCCGTAGTCTTTTTTGTCATGGTACCTTAATTGTTGTTCTTAAAATAAAGTATGTCCATGTTTACATTCGTTGTATCAAGTATAAAATCACATATATTATGCTAGAGAAAGTCCAGCTCGTAATCATCACGTTAAATCACGTCATTAATCAAACAGATATTTTTTTCCAAATTTAAAATTATGGGTTTTAAGTTATGGTATATTTTGTATGATAATAAATAATAATAATTACTTCCTTTAATGCAAAAAATAAATAACGCACAGGTGATGCCTTTGTTTCAGGAGTTATTGCCTTTCCTTAAATTATAACACCTTTAGATGATAACATTTTAGGTGAGATACAATAATATTAAACTAAATTAAAAATTTAAATGAACTGTAGACCTTGACTTAGATTTTTAAAAGCGGTGTAGCATTTTTTGGGTATGTGTATGTTAGAAAGAGTGCGTATGGTCATGTGCGCATTTAATAAAACGAAATTAATAAATAAATACATAAGACTATAAACATATGGTCATCTGTTAAAAAGTACAAATATATATTGTTTTAATTTAAAGAAATAAATATTCTTTCTTTCTTTCTTGTGGTGTGCATATATATAAATACGGACTTATATGTATATATATACATCCAGACTCGAGACGGGAATCAGACCTACAGCCTCCGGAGAGGAAAGCAGGGTTACTGTCAATTGCGCCAACGGGACAGTCAAAATAGATATTATTTCGATGGTAAAGTAGATAGTTTTTTTTTATTTATTTGTACAGAACCTCTCTCAGAATACAAAGGTATTCCCATAAGACCTATTACGAAGATCAAAAGTCACAGGTTTGGATCGTGCGTTTTCCTACCAACAAATTGTTAAAATGTTTTTGATGTCTACGTATTTCATTTTTATCAAATACATACATAAAGATACATTCATCGGCCTATATGACACACGGACGTCTGTTCCTAAGATAGACAACTTAATGCCTGTGTTATAGGTAACAGCCGCCTGATATACACATTTTTTTAAATATATAAATACATACATAGAGATAAAATACCCACACTCGAGGCAGGAATCGAACCCACAGCCTACGGAGCGGAAAGCAGGGTCACTGCCAACTGCGTCGACGGGCCAGTCAGCAAATGCAACTATAATACTTTTTCAACTTCTTTATCGAATCAGTTATCATCTCCGATAATTTCCGTACCGATAGGACTTAGGAATCTTCAAGAAATGAGAACATTAATTACACAAAGGCCGGCAACGTGCATACTTCTGTTGATGCAGTTGGCTACAGACGTCGGTAGCTACTCCGGAGAACCATAGCCCGTTTAGCCCTTTTTTTTGTCGCTGGAAAATGCTTTTACGCAGTGCCCCACTCGCAAATAATCCCATAATCTAGGAACATTAACGGGAGTGTGGGAGTCACTAGCTTTGTTAGAATACCCACTAGAAAACCCAGGGGGGCTGTCGTTATCTAATGGATAGGGCACTACAGCTGTGTTGGCACAGAATACTCTGATGGTCTGGATGAAATACATACGCCCATGGGTTCAATACTGTGGGAGGAGACGCGCGAATTGGCGTCTCCTTTCGACCGTTCTTCTTCTCGGGGCAGAAGCCTCAGTTGCGTAACTGATGTTTAAAGGTAGCGGTTCGCGAGCGAGACCGAAACAAGTGACCGGAACAGGAGACCGTGACAGAAGACCGCGACAGGGGACCGCGACAGGAGACCGCGACAGGAGGCGGCTTAAGATTCGCGTCTATTAGGACGATGCCTAAGTGACGAAATTTCTACCCGAGCTATCGACACAAATGCTTCTGATTAAGATAAGGACACTCTCGTGTTTAATGAAACTTAATACTGTATAATATAAATTATTAAGCACTTTCGTATTCCAGTTAATCGACTTTGAAACTCCGCACCGCATAAATCAGTGTCCGTCGAGTTGCGATGCTGAGCCAATTAGCCAGGATTTGATGGCAATCATTTCTCATAATCTAAATTATTATGTACAAAATTCAGACGTTACATTGCGGAAATCTATCCACAAAAGACAGGAAAAAAATAACCGTCTTTACTGAGTTGCCTTTAATTAATAGTTTAGTCAATTGGGAATACTTGGTACACATGAAAACCTGCACCACCGACCAGAGGCACCGCAAATGCGTTGCCGGCCTTTGAGAAATTAGTGTGCTCTTTTCTTGAAGGTCCCTAAGTCGTATTCTTTCGGAAATACCGAATCTGGCAACAGATTCCACAAAGAAAATGTGCGGGACAAAACGTTTCTAGAATAGCGTACAGGTGTGGACTTTAGGACATCGAGGTAATGAGGGTGGAATTTCAAAACCATGTATAGCCTATAGCCTTCTTCGATAAATGGGCTATCTAACACTGAAATATTTTTTAAGCCTGATCAATACTTCCTGAAATTAGCAAACAAGCAAACAAACTCTTCAGCTTTATATATTAGTATAGATTACATACTCTCTTTCTATGTCGTTTCCTCGTTGATACCACACGTGCGACGATCTTCCTCCATTTACTGCGATCTTCTGCCTGGCTATAAGCATTATAAAAAGGCGTAGGTCTTATTATTACTAGAATATACTTATTTCTGAAATATCCTTGAGAAATTCCTGGCTATTATAGCATTGAAGGATTAACGCTAATGGTTTTTGGACTATTTTGTCACTGTTTCCGCATCAGCTAATTAGATAAGTTTTAATTTTTAAGAGTCATTAATTAATCTTCAATAATTTATCTCTAGAATGGTATCCAAGTTATCTTGATTTCGTAACATGACGATACAAAGCAAAATTGTTTTGATTTTTAAGCACTCTCTAATGCATTTCATTATCCGTCCTCCAATTACAATATTGTATCCATTCGTAAATACTTAAAAATAAGAATTTAATAATAATAACGGACGAATTGAAGGAGTCACTTTTTAAGTGGTAAACTTAAACAGTGGCTCATTCAACAGTGCTTTTATGATATAAAGGAACTATTTAAATAAATACATGTAACACGCTGACATTCTATTTCAAATAATTTATATAAATTTTCACTTTGTATAACTTGACATTATTATATGTATGTAATATTGATTATTTGACATTACTTGTAAAATTGTCATTTTTTTTTATGCAGTCCAAATTATTAGTACTTGACGCTAAAATGTTTAGCCAATTTTATGCGGACGAAGTCGCGGGTAACAACTAGTAGCATATAATAATAGACAAATAAAGTTTCATGGGTAATGCATTAACCTCCTAATATCCCTTTTTATCTAGAAGTGTACGCTACGCTTCTAGAAAATACATTTAACTCTCACTTAAAAAAAAAGAAAACCTTAATAATGCATTATTAAATATAGATCTTCAGCGTGTATTTGAAAAAAAAATTACAAACTTAATATAGATTTCCTTAATTATAGACTTATTGTTTAAGCATATATATTTATTGGAAGTTTTAGTACCACATATTTTATTCTTTGTAAGTTTCTTATATTTTATCTGTCCGAGTTCTTTACGACTTTATTAATATTGTATTTTTCGGTTACAGAGCGTATAATGGAAACGTACCCAGGGTAATAAATTAAAGCCTCAAGTGGCGGTATCGCCCGAATATCGACGCCTTTTAAAGTGGCCATACGAAAACTTTAACAAAGTTTGACACATTCTCTGCTTTACCATTTTGGATGACAGCTCCTAGTTAAAGAAAATTTTGCTAAGGGTTATTGTTAGAAATTAACGTAATGCCATAACATGCAATAATAAGCCTTTTAATTAATTGACGTGCAAAGGAAATTCCACCTTAGCAAACCAATTTCTTGGTCGACTATATCTATATTTTATGAGCTACTTATATCTATTTTACTACTAAAACAGGGGACATTCTTGGCAATTTATATGTAGTGAAACTATATGTTTAAGAATAGCTTGATATATCTTGATTTGTTTGTCTGTTTATGTCCATATTTCGTGCGCTTTCTTTTAAAGTAC
Organism: Charaxes varanes; assembly: GCA_024363005.1. Taxonomy (NCBI): domain Eukaryota; kingdom Metazoa; phylum Arthropoda; class Insecta; order Lepidoptera; family Nymphalidae; genus Charaxes; species Charaxes varanes. The sequence continues at coordinate 1,039,287 of JANCMC010021608.1, forward strand.
AGTCTAAAGCAATGTTATGTTATTGTTATATTTTATTTTGAAAGTGATTAAAGTGAAACTTAAACCTATTTTCCACTTGCATATATAGTTTTTAATATAGGTCTTTTATAAGTGAGAATCATTTAACGAGTCATGAAACATTTTTAATATCGATAATGCATGAGTTTGTATCATCATACACTATTTGAAAAAAAGAAGCAGTCATTCAAAGTGGTACAGCACATTCTTGGTCGACTATACTATTGCCATAAAAACATACACCTTAAAAAAATAATTATAAGTATTCCTTTTCACTTATGCCAAATAAAAAATCTGGTTCAAAAAGCATTCTTAACCCAAAATGAGGCCTTTGCCCAATAGTCGACTCTTTTTTTTTTAATTTTTAATTAGCCAAAGTAAAGTCAGACATTACAGGGCAATAAAAAAAGCATACAAAAGAATAAAATGCTTCGTGCGCCTGATTTCTTCATACGTATCTTAGAATATGATATCTTTGCTGAGTTTATTATAATATTAATTTTCTAATTATATGCAGTTTGGCAACAAGAAAAAAAATCGCTTAAAATTTTACCTTTATTATTAGATGCTATTTATATTTAGTGTATTTAGTCTTAGGTATTTTTTTTTTTTTTTTTTTAAAAAGAATATTAGGAATACTTTTTAGGTATGTCTAATATTCCCTTTTCCCCCTCCTACTAAGCTTAAAACCTGACATTCCCTTTTTATTCGCTTTTAAAGCATGTCTAGGTTTATCTTAACGTAATGAGATCCTGAATTTATCATATCAAATTTAATACCTCATAAAATCTTGTTATTGAATTTTGTATTAGAAATGAACATCTTTATTTACATTTACGTAAACGAATAAAAACAAAGTTTACGTTCCGATATACACTGCGAGAACTGTAGGCTGTGACGTCAATTTTTTATAGTGTAAAGGTGTCTTTTTCGTTTGCTATACTGGTTAAGGTTTAAAACGGAACGCATTCAGTACACTGATGCCAGTACGTCCCCATTCAATTTTTACATCTTCACTATTTTAATTTTACAAAACCACGATTTTACAAACCCACGATTAGTCTTCATCCAAATAATATAATACTGCTAAATTTAGCTGTTAAATTTTTTAACAAGAGCCGCTATGTTTTTGTTTGATCACAGAGCACTGTATCTTGAAAGCGCCAGTGCTGACAGCACAAAAATCGCAACTATTTTTGACACTTATAAATGTAATTATTAGGCATGTCTCTATGTCGACTCGCTTATTTGGTTAAACTTAAGTTTTTACTGAGTGAGTCGCGAAAATAGCTTAGCAGATTTATTATATATATATATATATATATATGTATATATCAATCGTTGTTCGTTAGTCTCTAAAATTCAGAAATGGCTGAACGTTTTTGTTTAGTTTTATTTTCCTTACTTCCGGGAAGGTTATAAAGAAAATAAAGAGGGCAAAAGTCGAAAAATTACTACATCTGTCTGGCCCGATATTTAAACTGATTATTTCGCGAAACGCGACCAGAGTCATGTTTTTTTTTTGGAAAATACATAAAGGAGACTTCTTAGTTGGTTTTTAGCAGACGACTTTAAATTCGGGTAAGACAACGTCTGTCGGGTCCGCCAGTGCTAAATAAAATGACAAAAAGTCGCGGAAATCTGGTACATTAATATAGAACACAAAAAGTAATCGTTATCTTCGCTTATCAGTTAATACGTGGCTATCACCCGATTTTTATTTTTATAATAATATTTAAAAATGTATGTAAGAATAAGATATATTAAATAAATGATAGTCATAATAATAAACATTTATTTACCTTACAAAGCCTAAATAGACTAGTAAACAAAAACAGCGAAAAGTACAGTTTTTTTTTATGGCTCGTAAGGTAAAAAGGCTGCACCTCAGCATTTCATGCTGCCGCAAGAGCGATAGCGGTGATTTTCAGGTGCGACCCTTTTAGAAACATGTGATACAGCCAATGCCTTATAATACATACATACACACTTACACATTATGCGCACTCTTAGTCTCACACACACAAATACAATTTACACATACTGCTCAAAATTTGACACACACATACATAATCTCACAATTAGTTTTTAAGAATTTATATAGTTTATAAATTTATAAGTTTTCACGTATTTTTTTTTCCTTATGTATAAACTTTCTAAAGTAATAATGTTTAGCTGGAACATTGTTTTAGCTCTAAGTTTCTGGAGGTGGGCGTGACAACTGATATACTCATTTCTCAAAGGCCGGCAATGCATCTGCGATCCCCCTGGTGTTGCAGTTGTCCATGGGCGTCGGTAGTCACTAAAGAGTACCGCCTGCTCGTTTGCCCCTTGTTATATTAAAAAAAAAAATCTCAATTATGGCTACACCGTTCCAAAGGTATTTCATTAGTGTCGCCATTACGACCGACCAAAAACATTCGTCTTATACCGGAGCCAGACATAGCTCAAAGTATTTGTACATTTTTGCCTTGAAGTCTATAAAGTACTACAAAACTTTTTGCAGCTACACAAAGTCCCCGACCACACTACATGATCATTGAAATGATCATTCAAATGAAGCTATGTCTCGCTCCGGCATTACGTCATGTTTATCATGGTGGCAATAGTATTTTAACACACATTACAATGAGCGTTTTACTAAAGATATTTATTTATTTTATTTATTTTGAGGAGGTCGTGGCCTAATCAGCGGTCGGCATTTGAGTCGATCACTAAGTTAAGTTGCTCTGGCTGCAACTTTATATATAAAATATAAAAAAATACCTAATACACTCAAGGTCTTACACAATTTTTTTTCACGATACCTCAGCGTTTCCCAAACCTTTTCTTTCAAGCCGGCTATTAAAACAAACTATCTGCGTGAACCATCGCATTCTCTCTATGACCCACAAAATTTTTATCCAGTCTAAGGGAAACGTTGCACTAGCTCCTAAGATGAAATAAAACATCACAATAGGCACGAAGTTTTCATTGAGATAATAATGATTTTAAAAAATATCAATCCTTACAAATATTTAACATCATCGTATTAATTAGGTATTCAGGATTTCTTTTGTGACCCGACAGTTTGCTATCAGTGACCGGAAACCGGGTCGCGACCCACTATTTAGGAAAGGCTGTCTTAGGGCATGTATAAAGGTAATCTGTAGATAATAAGGCAATAACGTTTCATTAGGAGTTTGTCGATTAATGAAATAATATATACGAGTATTGTATAGGATTCATCTATAATCAATCATATAAATCCGTAAGACGAACCTAACAATTATATTTAACTAGCTAGCTTCCCGCGACATCGTCCGCGCAATCTTGCGAGAGCCCTTAGACATCATCCTTAATCTAGCCCTATCAAAAAATCCATTCTTAGGGGATGCCTACTATTTATACTAAGCTACCTACCTAATAATTTTCATCATTGAACGTCCCGTGCTATTCAAGATTTCTTATTAGGTGACCTTTCGCTTTTATACATAGAGATTTAGAGACATGTAAAAGGAACGGAATTCGACAATCGCTAGTTGTAGATAATGTAAATAAAAATATAATTGTATCCCTGGTTACATAAGTAGGTAATACTAATAAATAACGAGTGGGTGTAAGGAAGGAAAGGGGGGCAAAGGGCGGAGGATCGGCACCAACATCCAATAAATCTTCCATAAGCCTAGGGAGATAGGTACGCATGTAGGGTTGTCTGGTGAATCAATTGAAAACAATATTACCAATAAACACAGCGCATTTTAACACATTGTAATGATAAAACCGCAACTTTTACTTATAAACAAATTGATATGCTTTAATGAACGCGTAGTAGATATGTGGATATGATCACTGAAATATTTTTCATCATTGCAAAGTATTCTACTACTAGCTGTGCGCGCGACTTCATCCACGTAAAATTTGTAAAAAAAATGTTCCACTTTAGCATGATGATATATAGCCTATAGCCTTCCTCTATAAATGGGCTATCTAACTTTGAAAGAATTTTTCAAATCGGATCATTAGTTCCTGAGAATAGCACGTCCAAGCAAACAAACAAACTCCTCGGCTTTCTATATTCGTATACGGAATGTGGTATCGAAGTTTCATGGCATTGTGTATAAAAAATATAAATTTTACGATATCTAATTACTAAATTATTATTATATTTTTTGACTGAGAGAATTGTGTTATGTCACATAGTTTTTTTTTTTTTTAGAAATTAGATTTCATGGACGGGTTCGAAACTAGTCACGCAGTTCCGATATAACACAAGCGTCAGTTTAAAGGCCGTTTTACAATGAGTATGGTTTTTTTTTTCTTTCTTCTTTTACTTAATTTTAGCTTAGAGTCACAGTTTATTCGACTAATAATTTTAATAGAAAGAAAAAAAATGATAATTAGAAAAAAAATTTAATAAACTAAAAATTACGCTCTAGTGACAACCCTAAAGATAGGTATTAGATAACGCTCCCGTTCCCTAGCCAACTAAGAATACCTATACAAGTTTCTGATACGTTTCTGAAATGTGAACTGATATTTGGGTAGACAGGGTTTTATTTGCTCAAAAAGTTCCAAAACTCCACGCCTATTTAAATCTGTAAAAAAATGTGACCTTTTCTGATATATAAATTATATTTTTTATATATTATACAGATAAAGGTTACAAACAATCTTCCTGGTTTTCAACTTTAAGCCTGGCATATGGCACACACGACTTCCATAAAGGCATCATTAATGTCCCTAAGACTAAGTCAAGCTATGTGAGGGCTTCGGCACAAAGGCACGAAGTAACCAAAATATAGGACTGTAGAAGAGCATTATGTTTGTATTTAATGGTAAAAGTACAATTTCCTCCATTATCTGCTCAATTTAGGTTTCTAATTAAGGTATTGTTTTGTGTAACTGACACAAATTAAAGCCACCAAAATATACAAGTATGTTATACTAGCGGTCCCGGCAGACGCTGTCCTGTCCGATCGTTGTGTACTAACTAGTTGCTACATTCTTTTATCCTACAATATTATGCCCGTTCCCGTGTCCTTTCCCTTTCCCGTTCCATAAAGGTAACTATTTTGGCGTTAAGAGCTTAAACATGAAAGATACATTCTTTGTGGAACTGTTTAAGATAAACATTTCTTTCATACTTTATAAACGTGTAACTGTAACGGTTTTTAGAGCCCACGTCAGAACAGCTCGCAAATGGCAAATTTATCTCCTACTTACTTGACATCTATCGTTATATTTTGAACTGAATTGTTTACAATTCACACAATATCTTTATGATTTATAACCTATGTGTTATTCTGATATATAAACTATATTATTGTCAAGTTTTATTAAAATCTTTTCAGTAATTTTTCCTTTAAAGAGTGTCAAACATACATCCATACATCCATGGGTACAAACTCGCGTATATAATATTAGTAGGATTTTCGCGGATAAAACAAAACATATCTAAAATATTATAGGTCCCAAAAACTAATATATTTTCTTTGGTATAGTTTTAAAAGCAAGTAAGTAGCAAACTATTTAATTTTAGTTAGCCTTAGCGAGCGTGGACTTTTATACTTACAAAGCCAGCAAGCTGTGTCCTTACATCCAGCTATGTAATAAAAATGTTTACTCTCGACCGTCCCGTAACACATTTCCCAGAAGCCAACGCAAGGGATTCTAGATATTTCGTTAGGTACGTAATGCTCTATCATTCAACGCTGTTCAAAGTGGACTAGACTCTATCGTTGCGGTATAAAGCACAGATTCCCGCATTAGCAATTTGTAAACGGTTTTAATGGAAATTTTATACAGCTTTATAATGTTTTATAGGTAATACAAGGAACTTTAATTAAATATAAGCTTAAGAAGAAAATGGAGCTATAAAGTCTTTTGTGAGAGTTCAGGTAATGCTCGTCAGACTGTACCATAATCGCTCTGAAGTAAAAGATAGTATGTATATAACATACTAGCTGTGCTTAACGTGACGATATATAGCACATAGCCTTCTTCGATAAATAGGCTATCTAACATTGAGAGAATTTTTCAAATCGGACCAGTAGTTCCTAAGCAAGCTTCAAATAAACTCATAAACTTTATATACATTACAGTTTAGATGAAAATAGCAGCCCATAGAATGATATAAGAATACTAATGGATAAAATAAGATAGAAAAATGAAGGCCCATGTTTATAACAAGCAAACAAACATGAGAGCCTATTAAGTGTTCATGGATATCGGAAACAAAGTCTCATAATAACTGAACAAGTGGTAAACCTACTCAAATAAAACAAACTTGTATCCCGCTCCGAGACCACTAAAGTGCTCACTTACCCTTCACATTTTCCACTTGAAGAATATTCCCGAAAGTAATTTACAATGGCGCATATTGGTGCGCAAAAAAGTCGAACACGAAGCACTTACAGTCTCAAATTCATCAACAGCTATTATTTTTTGCGATCAGAAAAATATGTGGTGCTTAATAGAAGAACTCTCTGGAGTTCTGATGTTCAAATCTTTTGAAGTTACTGCGTTGCTGCGATTCTCATCTTATCTTGGGCGAGTGGTCGGGCTGAATACGATATTGGCGGATCTGGAGCGGTGCTGATGTGGTGTTTACTTATTTTTTATTAGCCTGTTGTGTCCTACTCCGTTCGATAAATGATGAGACTACATTTTTAATAACCGCCAAGCTCAAACAAGGAACTGCCACGCGATTTTGCATATGTTTTATTTGTAATTTAAATTTTTTATATTGTTTTAACTTCCCCTGAGTACATAAAATAGTGTATATAACTGTATTATATATTTTTTGGATTGTTCCCATAGGATAAGTTATATATTTATGATATTAGTCCAGGAATTGTTCAAGTAACATTCTGTAATATGGTCTAAATAAAAAAAAAATGAATAGTATGTTTCTATTATCTCATGCCAGTTATTTATATGTTTAAAAATGTATTACATTTAAAAGTATTATTAATATCTGTTGTGCGTCGTACGAAATTCTTAACAAATTGTTTGGACATCGAGATTTCAATCATCGTCAGTCGTCGAGAATTTATTTTTTTTTTAAATGCTTTTGAAAACTTGTTATTGAATGAAATACCAATCGATATTCTTTAAATAATTACTACTGATATTTCATTCAGTTAATGCATATAAATCTGCGTATTAAGTATTATTTAGAGCCAATTTTTTCCCACTGCAGAGCAAAGGCCTCCCAGCCCTCGTTCCTTTTGAACGTACAGAAAAAGAAAAATAAATAGAAAGACAAACCAATATCCGTGAGTGTCAGTTGCGGACCTCTCAGTTGCTCAGTTTCTCAGTTCTCAATTGCTTAGTTCTCAATTGTTAGGTTCTCTGTTTCTCAGTTCTCAATTGCTAAGTTCGCAGTTGCTCAGTTCTCAGTTGCTTAGTTCTCAGTTGCTTAGTTCTCAGTTGCTCATTTCTCCGTTTCTCAGTTCTCAGTTGCTCAGTTACTCAGTTCTCAGTAGCTCAGTTGCTCAGTTCTCAGTTGCTCAGTTCTCAATTGCTCAGTTCTCAGTTACAATGATGAACATAGGCGATAAAATATTCTCAAAAAAGTTAGGGATCCGTATAAAAAGCCGATATAAATACCACGCAAAGCAGGCGGACTGCTAGGCTTAGTTATATATCTTTTTAGTAAATGTTTATAATTTAAAAGAAACACAGCGTTTAAAACAATCATCTCGAAAACAGAAGAACATTGTTTGAATTTTGTAAAAGCCTCTATGTAAATTATAATTGTGCCAAATTTCATACTCCTCTGTTCGCGCAATTTTCTTAAAACGGTATCCGAAAGTTTTTGATTCACGTTTTATTATATAAGTCGAAAGCATCGTTTACCGATTTAACAATCGGTAATAGATGTTATTATCGATTTTGCGGGAAAGAAGCGGATTCAGGTGGGTCAGGAAAGGTAGGTGTGGTTAGAAAAGGGGGAGGCCTTTGCTCAGGAGTGGGATAGTATAGGCTAATTAAAAATAAAAGATATTATTGTTTTTTTAAGAAACCAAAAAAACTGTTACTTGTAAAAATACTAAATCACATATATCCTTCGGACATAATATTTGAATACTCCAACATACATTTTTGGTTTCGCACTTACTTTATAATATAACTAGCATTAGTATTTCATCATATTCGTTTCAAAATTTTAATGTGCCATCCTCTTTCTTTCTCTATTCCTAAATGTATAATCCATTCACCTCTGTGAGTCAGTTTAACAGCCAAGCAGGGGGCATTAAGTTGTCTACCTTAGGAACAGACGTCCGTGTGTCATATAGTCCTGTATATATTTATTTATTTATTTATATTATTTGAAAAATCCGTTTTTAGTCGATGTCTACTATCTATAAGCCAACTCCTTGCCTATATTCATCTTTGTTTCGAGATTTCGTGTTATATATAATAATTTTTTGCGTTTATATATATAGATTCAATTTTGGGCTATTAGCTACATTACAATATCAGGATAATCACAGAGCACGACATAATATAGGCCATCTAAATTAATTATAAAAACCTAAAAGCCTAAAATTTAGCTCCCCTGATTTTTCGCACGTAAATAATTTTCCTTTTTGATGAAGTGTGTGCAAATACCTTTGTCAAGTATATAAATATAATTTGATATAAATATATATTGATACAAATAGTAAATACTTTAATGAAAAAAAATCAATTAGGTTGTAATAAAGGTTAGGTTTCTCTAATAAAGTATATGCAAAGCTTTGGTTAAAGTATTACATACACCTGCCCTGCCACCTGTACGCGGGAGAACCTGATGCGAGCCACAGAGGATGCTGTTCGCGTGGCTGAGTTCTGGAACGAAACTGTCTGTTGCGCCATTGACACGACAAGAAGAAGAAGATTTAAACTTCAGATATACTAAAAGAATCATATCCTACTTCTATAATTGTGTCCATTTGAAATTTTATTATATAATACTTTGTCCATATGAATAAATTTTTCGTTGAAAAAGAAAATAAAAAGAATACTGAACTAATCTTCTTGCCAGCTAGTCAAAACTTCAGAGAAGGGAAGTTTATTTATTGCATCTCTCTTGCTATATTTTATGTATTCATACAGTCGAAACAGAAACAGCGCAAACTGTTGAACTGGGAACTCCTTCGATTTAGAAAGTATATTAACATACTTTCATAGGTATTTTAGTTTCCTCAAGATTTCTCTTTCACTATATTTGCCTTTCAGCAGTTTGAAACTAGTATTCGATATATCACGAGTGAAACAAACAAAGCCATTTTAGCCACCCTTATTATATTAATGGCGTGTGTTTACATGACCGCTGCGATGCAATCATGGTAATGGCTTCATTCCATGTTTTCCACATTATAAAAAGCGACAATGAGCCAGTTGCAAGGAGGTTAGCAGGAAAAATTTAATTAAGATTGCGTTTATGCGAGATTCAGTGGAAAATTCGATCAATCATCACTGTTAAAGCTTATTCACACAATCTACACGTTTCGCACTGTTAGAGCACAATCGGCATGCAAATAAAGTGTAAAGAATTATTTTCTTAGCGTTATGTATTTTTTTATATACAATATTATTACTGCAACCCGCCACTTCGCTTGAGTGAATACAGAGATTTTGAAATACTTTGAGGGTTCTTATTTTTTTTTTTGCATAACCCGTAGGAACAAGGCTACTTTGCTTTTTGCTTGCTTAATAGTTATATCACACGAATAACCTTTATAGAGTCTATCTCCTGATGATGCTTCGGTGTCGAAGCGAAACGTGCGTTGAGGCACATCGGAAATAAAATTGTTAATTTATTCTTTAATAGTTACTATATTTTATAGTTTGATACACTTTATTTTATATCGTATAAATAATAAAATAATAAAAAATAATTTGGTAAACTACTTGATTAATGGCAGAAACCTAGGCATAATTTTCCTTGGCCAACCAAGAAGTCACTTAATAGACTTCGAACACAAGAGTCAGGAGTAATGTGGGGTTTAAAACGGTGACTAAAGATTTTTGCCGCGCGACGAGAAGCGACCGTCTAAATGGTAATTCGGCTAGGTCGCAACCTTCGGTTTCGGCTGGAGACTGAAATCGGCCGAGTTAACTATCAGTTGCAAGTGATCACCCGCTGTCAACTAACAATTTCTATTCCGGCACGAATACCTATTCTGCTCCAAATTGTCGAATGAAATGAGCTAGCCATGAGCGATTTGTAAAATGATTTGCCGCGCGGCAAAAATCGACTCTTTTAAACCTCCCTTAACGCCGCGCCTTCTATTGATCATTTTCCATTTGACTTAAAGACCATTAAGAGCGGAGCGTCAAATAAGAATGTTTCAAAATCGGGGTTTCTCATTCCCATTTGAGAACTTCCGCTGTGTGTGCTGTGTAAAAGGTTATAGTTTTGCAAAAATCATGTATAACAAAAATGTTCCCCTTTTAAAAGTTCTAAATAAAAGTCCGCGACAGCATATGTCTATCTTTTTAAAGTTGGCTCAATATAATCATCTTTTTTTTTTTTTTTTTTTTTTTTTATATATATTAGAATTTGTTTCAAATCCGATTTACATACACATTATTTGCGAAGGTCCTTTTATAAACATAATATTAATTCTTATCCAAAAATATCTACGCTATCCGGTGTTACATCCATAATTTTGTATATTTATTTTATAAATTTGTAAACTTGTATTCAGCTATTTAACTATGTATAACTTGCTTATATTTAGAACTATTCCATTATTCTATTATTATAACTATTTATGAATACTCAGTCGCTGACGACCACCATAAGGTACCTACTGAAAATCAGTAACTATTAGTATTTAGTAAATGTAGAATATAACTTTGACTTAAAGCAACGAAAAGGGGCTCTTCGGCTGCTGCTCCAGCCATTTCCGGAGTTTCACCTCGAAAGCCAAGGCTCTACTCGTATAAAAATTGCCACTTCGTCCACGTTGTATGTAATAGTTTTGACCAATTTCCATGGCTTTTAATTTTTTATTAGAGGTTTCCTTTCTCGGACTTCAGAGAATATTAAGAATAATACTTAAATATTTATGCATAAAATGTTTATCTACTTTATGTAATTAAATAAGTATAAAAGAACATAAGAGTAATTAATACAAGACAGAATTAAAAGAGTAATTAATATAAGTACTAGTAATAAGTATTATAATGCTCGCAACATTGTGAGATCGGGTTATAATAGTACATTGTTGTCGAGGCGCAGAAAATGACCAATTGCCGGGTGAGTGAAATTTCTTTGTTTATCTTTAATAATACGATTTATGAGGCAATTGTTGTTTCTGCCGATGCGTACATAGTGTTGAGATTCGATTCCAATCCTTGAAATATAATCTGAGGAATTTGAAAAATGAAATCGTTTTAATCCTAGCCGAAATTTATTAAAAACATAATATTTCAATGGCTACTTTCTTTTCTAAAGAATGTAATAAATGATTTCTTTTCTGAAGCTCGTCAGATTTTTGTCTATAATCTATATGGCATATTTGTAACGACATCTTGAAAATGTCCCAATCTATAACTTTAATATGCATATTCGTGTTTTTATGTCACTACAAAAAATCATGTTTTGATTTCTCCATAGGTCTCTTATTTACTTGACAGCACTTAACCAACTCGTAACTCGTGTCTAGGGGCGCCAGTAGTCACTCAAAAAAAAAACATAAGAATTTACAATTAGGTTACTAAGTAAATTTCAACAGTATTTAAATATAATTGTGCGTCTATGATGGTTTTAGCCACACTTTTTTTTTTATCTGGGGCCGGCGCGTCCGGATACCAGTACCTCTTTCTCACCAATTTTGCAAAAAAAAAGCCATCTAGTTTGCTTTGGTGTAACCTTTTCCACTTGACATCATTGCCATCTTGCTATGTAGCTGCCGCTACACTAGGTATACGGGTAGTGAAAATAGCAGCTAGACTAGGTCCGGGGTCGCGTACCCGTAGTGGATCTAAACAGTTATCGAACAGATAAAAAGAAAGGTCCACTCCCTGATGCGTTTGGTTGATGTTAGTTAAAAGCCTATTAAAGCTCTATGTGACGGAATTGAACTGGTATTTTGTTATACTTTGCAGAGCAATGTTAGAATTGCCTTTAAGATAACCTTTGACCTGCTAAGGTGACTAATATAAGAGCACAAGCTGTTTTCCGTGACATCTTCCGTGTTGACTTAGAATTGGTCTCCTTGAATTCTTTTATCTGGCCCTGTAGAAAATTCCGTTTTTAGCGGATGTCCACTAACTACATCTTAACTACCTCCTTGCTTAATTTTATCTTTGCACGTCCTGCGGTATTCCAGGTTACTCGTTAGGTGACCTTTCGCTTTAAGAGATAATCCCGTATAAGTGTCACATCAGATTAGATCCCGTACGATAATTAAACACGCGATATCGCGTTGCGCAAAATCTCACCAAGGAGACTGATTACGCGATATCGCGTGAGCAGCTTTATGATATTTCCTTAACTGAATACTAGGAGCGCTAATTTTTGAAATCCCAATTATCAGCTTAACAATGATGTGCTAACAGCAAACAATAAAAAGCTAATCTATAAGCACGCAATAAGCTCTTTCACAGTGATAAAGCTCACACGTTCAGCGTCAGGCGTATTTAGGTAACATTTTCGGTGTCTCATTAAAAATTTACCACCAATTTCACCTGGGCGTAACTGCGCAGTATTTTTATTACTCCGACGTCCCTAGCGCACTGTCGTAATAAAATTTTAAGCTTTTACGTCCTAGCCCGGACAGTTGGGACATTAACTCAGAAAATTTGGCAAGAAAATAAGCCGGACCGGGAATTAAATTTTAATATCTGTTACTTCCATCCTTCCTTCCTACAGCCCGATGGCGTCCATTGCTGGACATAGACCTTCCCATTGTCTTTCAGCTTTCCAGCAGAGCTCTTTTTTGTTATACAGATATCCAACTCTCTCTTAATTACTTGAGTTCAATTTTGAGTATTTTGAAGTTGGTCAGTAGGTTTTGCTATGTGGTTATTTTGAAGTTGGTCAGTAGGTTTTGCTATGTGGGTACTTTGAAGCTGGTCATTAGGTTTTGCTATGTGGTTATTGGGTGAGATTATTGACACTAATCTCTTTCTATGACTCTCTTTGTATGGATATCTGTTCTAATATATAAAGCTGAAGAGTTTGTTTGTTTGCTTGAATGTTATAATCTCAGGAACTACTGGTCCAATTAGGAAAATTCTTTCAGAGTTAGATACCCCTTTTATCGAGGAAGGCTATAGGCTATATATCACGTTAAAATTGTTTTAATTTTTTATCTAATTTTACATGGACAAAGTCCCGAGCACAGCTCGTCGTATATAAGTCGACTAAGGGATTTTCAGAGGATGAGTAGCAATGTTTATTTGTATAAAAATGTTGCCTACTTGTAAGGGCATAGAACTTTTCTTTGGAAGACCCAAGAGACCGTAAGAAACTATATCTCAGAAGAGCTCATAGTAAACTCAGCAAATTCAGAAATCAATTCTTTACGGTGGTCTGTGGATCATGTAGTCAGTACTTAAGGCAAGAATTGTATTTCCTCTATACACTCTACCCGGATATAATTCAACTCTATCTTATGTATGGCTGTGCTATACAATGTTCTAGGAGCGTTAGCCTCCACAAATCCTCCTGAACAGTGGCGCGCATTTGCATATGTATGGTTAATTGTCGTCACGCCGCGCCGCGACCCCAAATCTGCTGAAGCATGGCGGCTTAAAAGCATTGTTGCTGCAATTTCCACATTATGATTATCTTCAACCTAATGTGTGCCGTTTACACATTGTTATCCATGTCTCACATTTCTACAATTTATTTACACTTGGAGAAGACGTGATGTATATCCACGTAGTAAAGGAATCCTCTTTACTAATAACTAGGTCAAACGTCCAAGGTGTTACTGCTCAAGTGAATTTAAATACTTTAGGTATGTGACTGTGTAGTATTATTGTAAAGAGCAGAGACTTGATTCTTCTTTAGCATTATAGATGTTCTGAAAGTACCGAAATGATTTGAAAAATTCCCTTCAATTAGAGGTAGTACCCCGTTAGCAGTCTATTTGGTCAGCAGGCGAATTGGTCCGGTACGTCAACTACTAGTGCCGCTTTCTCAAATCTAAGATAGGCGTTGAAGTAGCGGCAATGCTGTCACGTCAAGTGATGGTATTGTCGTCTCGTTTCGTTTTTAAAGGCCGGTAAAGCATCCGCAAGACTCCTGGTGGTGCAAATGCTGTGGACGTCGGTAGTTACTTAGGCCAACATGCATGCCCTATAAAATATATTTATTTAGAAAAAAAAACTCCATTTGAAATGTTTTAAAATCGCACTTACGCTGCTAGTCCATGGAAAACTGAAGTATCGTGCAGAAATTTCCACATGTTCATCAAGATTAAATTGGGTGTTTATTAATATGCTAATCAATTTTATATTTGTCTTTACGAGAATTAAAACTTAATCATGTAACTGTAGTAGTGTTAATTCAGAAGTCTTTCTTCTGCGAGCCCTCCGGTGCTGCAGTTGTCCATGGGCGTCGGTAGTCATTTATAAGCCGGCAGCATGTTTGGCCCTTGTTATATTCTCCTTTCACACGACCTGGAATCAAGTTCTTGTCCTGGTAAAGGATAATTTTATAACATTAAGCCATAAAGAGAAATTCAAAACTATTTCTATTAAAACTCATATTAATAACTGTAGCTTTCACACATAATATTTACTTTAAGGTCTCCTTCACCGTCTGCCAGTAATGTCTCAAGTAAACTCGCCACTTAAATAACTCGACACTCTGTATACAGCGTTCACCACCGCCAAGTTACGCTAAACGAGAATTAAATAAGCTATTAACACCTTTTTTCTAAATTAAAACGTTTAGTTGACTTGATTTGTCATCAAGTAATAATAGAATATATACGAAACTTTTTTCATCGCACTACGGTTTACAATATTTTCTTATAATTTACTTATAATTAAACTATCTTACGGTGTAATCTATACGGCCTTTCCGGTAGAAAGGTCGTTATCTAAACCTGTACAAGCTTGCACATGAATAACCAATAATACTCATTAGTTTTCATTTTAGAATTGTCAGAAATCTTTTCCATTTTGACTCTTTGTCTAGCTGTATCTGCGCCTTTCTCCGCGTAAAAGTAGATAAAAAAAGGTTCAATTTTAGCGTGATGATATATAACCTATAGCCTTCCTCTATAAATGGGCTATCTAAGACTGCAAGAATTTTTTTAAAACGACCAGTAGTTCCTGAGATTAGCGCCTTCAAGCAAACAAACAAACAAACTCTGCAGCTTTATATATCAGTATAGATTAATATTACTTGGTTTGTAAACAGCCTTTTGACTTTCAAGGTGTAAGAGCTTTGTAAGTAATCTTTCAGAACTAGAAGAGAAGTTGCCAGGTGTGTGAGAAGCCTTATGCAGACCTGTTTGATGTATTAACATAGTACCATTTGAATGTAATATCGTTCTTTGATATAAAAATAGATTTGCTTTATAAATAAAGTACTAATTGTGTTTCGAATAATCAATCATTAAATTTTCCATTCACCTACTGTTGGATTGTTTCTACTGACGAATGGACAAATATACTCGTACCTAACTAACACAGGCTTTGAACCGTATTATATATTGGGGCATTATTTATTATTGGGGCATATCTCACTGTAGGCAATTTTATTATTTATAAATAAATATATAGGACTATATGACACACGGACGTCTGTTCCTAAGGTAGACAACTTAATGTCTGTGTTATAGTGACAAAAAAATCAGGTCAAAAGTTGCATAAGTTAATCACTGTATACATTATCTTCAGTATCATTTCAATAAGATTTACATTCATTATTATAAGACAAAGATTGGTAGAACAATCTATATTATTAAATTAAATGCGTAAAAAAGGAGCAAAAATATAAAATGTTCAAGTTGGTTGTAGTTTTTGCTTTCTAAAATATTTGTCACTAAAAGAAGCGGTAATGAAAGGGCGTAAATAAGTGTTGCATTCAGCTTTGGAGCTTCGCCAAACTTGGACCATAAAAAGTTTTAATATTGGAATGTTTTTATAATACACATATTCTCATACAAAAACAGTAATATACCCCAAATTTAATACTTTTCTTGCTAACTCAACGATTTGGATTCTGTCTGTTTTGTTTTATTCTCTAAAGATTTAGTAACAGGGAGAGAAAGGAAAATTCATAAGTTGCAGAGTGGAAATCGCAAATCTTCACAATACTTCTAATAGATGGCGTTAGTACTGGATCATTCGTCTTCTTTTTTTTCCACTTAGCTGTATGGTGTATGATGTGTTTACCTCTAAGTAGCTTAACATTTTGCCTTTATATTGTATGTTCTCTAAATTGCCTATGTTTTAAATGTATTAAGCTGTTGGTAAACCCAATAAAAAAAAAAAATAGTATTATTTTATCTTAAGTTTTATATTCGTTTGAGTAATAACAACTCTAAGCCTATAAACTATAGAATTTCCCGCAACAATATCGAAACGAAGTTATATTTATAATGAAGTACTGTACAACGTTAAGTTAACATTATAATTTAGTAAGGCACATTTTTAACTTTGGTTAACAAATTAATATACATATACTATGACTTACCCTAACGCAATAGTTGAAAAAACAAAGGCTTTAAGTGCAATATACGTAATTTAGTAACCATATTAACATTTTTTTATATCAGTTTTTTTTTTCGTACCGTACCACGCTTTCAGATTAACAACAGTTATGATCTTACAGGCAAATTAAAGTGTGTAATTTTATAATTGCATATTTGTTAAATAACTTCAAAAGTTGTAGTATGATTTCGTTCAGAATAATTTTCCTAATGAGTGTTTAGCATGTTCTGTTAACATGGAAAATTTCAAGTCTCTACGTCTAATTGTTTGGAAATGCTAGGGGGGGTACCAATTTACGGGCAGACAGACGGCTGGACGGACAGACAGAGCGAAATTATAAGGGTTCCTTGTAGTACTACGGAACCCTCAAAACGATTTCGATATTAAGATAAGTAAGTCCTTCCCCTTCCTCCTTTCCGAAGATTCGATGCGATGTCTTTTTCATTTGTATATATTTTAATTTCAATCAACGCACTTATTCTTTTCTCTGTACCTATGACTGATTGACGAATGCCGATTATGTTATTAGTTGATATAATCATGTATAAGATGGGTGTTCTAATTTTTAATAAGAATAACAAATAAAACAATGAGGAGGTCGTGGCCTAATCAGTGGTCGGCATTTGAGTCGATCGCTAAGTTAAGTTGCTCTGGCTGCGACCGGGAACAATCTATAATTGACGCGACAGGCCAATTTGTTCTGAAGAGATGTGACGATTTATATATATGTGTCACCACGCATACTCATAGTGTCACTGGCTGTTTTATCACCAGAGGGCCTAGCACGAACATTGTCGATAGTTTTACTCGCTTTTATGTTCGAAACCTAACGTCAAATGAAACCCTTTCGTTGCTTTCTTTTCGAACGTCAAATGAAGACGTTTCGTTTCGAACGTAAAAGTGAGTAAAACTATCGAGAATGTTCGTGCTAGGCCCTCGGACGATAAGTAACTACAAACGATCATTAAAAAACTTTTTACCAGAAGACTACGAGCCTTATTGTTGCAAATCTATGGTTAATAGCTATACCAGAAGACTTGCTGGCCTTTGAGATATTCGCTCTACTTGGCGTCTCGGTGAAGTTTCAAAAGAGTTTCCTAACCAACTTTTGTATTCCACCATTATGCACATACCTCTAAACTTATTAATTTATTGTTAGTTATAATAATAATTTAAATGTCTTCTAGTCACGTGTACGTTATCCCAATATCCCAACATGATTATGTTCTGATGAGAAAAGGAATTACATTATAAAGAGTATGTTTGTTCAGAAACAGTCATGTTAGTTACACTATTTATAATTTAGCAACGGCTAACCAATTTGGCTGAACATTGGTGGAAAGCTGGTTTAGAACTAGAAGACAGATAAGAAAATATCAATTCAAAACATCAGGACAGAAGGACAGGACAGGAGGTCAAAATATCGGGTATGGGAACAGGAACGTGAAAGGGAAAAGAAATAATATTATAGGATGGAGTAAATACTAAGTAACACAAAATTTTGACAGGACGTCTGCCGTGTCCGCTACTATTTCATATAATTCAGTGGCGCATACACTAACGAATTCTAATCGAGTTTTCTCCACGTGAACTCATAGTAGGACTGCCGCAGCTAACTTGTTATTATTACTGTGTGTAAATATTGAACCAAACGCTCCATTTTTGTGTTTCAAAAATTAATAAAACTTGTCAGCTGAGAGGAATCTCTTTCAGAGATATTTTTTTCCATTGTTTACTTCCTCTCTTTATAGTGTATTTTAGGTACATAAATAAAAAAATGTCAGGCAAAAGTTAAAGGTGAAAATAGGACTGGCCTAATATGTATTGAGAAAAGGGCTCCGCTAAGTATTTCGTGCCCACAAAGTCAGATTACAGTTATCTTATACTAGTTGTTACCCGCAACTTCGTCAGCTTAAAATTAGGTAAAAAAATTTAGCGTGATAATTTATAACCTATAGCATTCCTCGATAAATGGGCTATCTAACACTGAAAGAATTTTTCAAATCAGACCAGTAGTTCCTGAGATTAACGCGTTCAAGCAAACAAATAAACTCTTCAGCTTTATATATTAAGTATAAGATAATGTCAATTATAATTTTGATAAATATTGTTGTCGTGAATTTTTTAAATGAATTATTATAACAACCGATAACAGAAGTTTATCTACTTAATCAATGCAGGATTCATTTTGTGATAGGTATGTGTTACAAAAACAACAAAATAACTTTGCCCAAATTTACAGGTAGTAAATTTAAAGTTTTGCTTAAATTGCTACCATCAGGAAGTGTTGGCGCCAAGTTTACTAATCGATATTGCCCTAGTTTCAAAATTGAGGTTTTCTGTTAGAGAAGTTCTTTACACGAGTCTTAACTTTAAGAAGTGGTGCACTTAACAAAGGGTTGTAAATATAAATAAAACGTCTGTGACCCTTTTTCCTTTCCTGATTTTCCTTTCCCTGATTTTCCTGAAAATTCCTAATGATCATTTGCGCCGCTTAAGGCGTCAAAGGTTACAAGGGCTATACAAAATGGGGTTTCAAACCTCGGTACACCTAAACACGACTAGCTGGCTTTCTGATCACCTAGTTGTGTACATGATTCCACGAATCGCTTTTATCAAATTTCGCCAAATATTAAACGCCTTATTCAATTCTAGCTCTTTTACGCCGCTTAATAACCAATAACCCTCGGGAAATTTAAAAGCTTTTTACTGAAATAATCATTGAAATGATCATTTAAATGAAGCTATGTCTGGTTTCGGCATAAATGTGCCGTTTGATATATGTCCGCAGTGAAATATCTGTATACATTTTGTTGCACCAATTAATTCTACTTTGATAGTTGAAATTTGTACAGCAGGGAACATTTTTTTATACAATTATAAAAGCAAAATGTTTGGAGATATCATTTATTTTTTTATCTATACTAATATATAAAGCTGAGGAGTTTGTTTGTTTGTCTGCTTAAACACGCTTATCTCGGAACTACGGGCCGATTTTAAAAATTATTTCAGTGTTAGATAGCCCATTTATCGAGGAAGCCTATAATATTATCACGCTAAAATTGACTCTATATTTTCCACTAATTTTACGCGAACGAAATTGCGGGCAAAGCTAGTTAAATATATTTCAGGTTATGCAAGAACAGTGCTTTTTATAATAAAATATCGAATTGATAGGGGGTTATCGGATATTATCAGAATCACTTAGGATTTAGGAGATTCGGAATGAAATACGGTGCACGACCTGGAATAATATTTACCTTGTATTTAGCATTTTTTATGAGGGTTCAAACAGATTAATCCTGGAAGAATTTTCATTCGCGATATATTAAAACTGACGTTTCCCAGGATCCTTCACCCCCCTTTATTAATTTAAGGGCTAGCAATGCGATATGCAAGCATTCTGGTGGTGCAGATGTCCGTGGGTATCGTTAGTTACTTAAGTGATGAACCACCAGCTCGTTTGCGTCTTGTAATAAGAAAAGCTGATGTGTCTTAATCTATTTATGTAAAAGATTTCTATATATAAAATTGTTCAACAAAAATGATGTCTAAACAGATATTTGCAGATCCAAAAAAAACCTGAAGTGGTCTTTTAATACAGGAATCGTGTACCCTGTTCTATGTTCAAGGGTTGAGGGCGTTTGCGTAATATAAAATGAATTGTAGAACAAAACTGTGTGCGTGATTCCGCCCGCCCTCGGCCGCCCCCGCCCTTAAATTTTCGTATTTATCATTTTCATCGCACTCTAATATGCAAAAGCTTTTTATGATGCATATCAACGGGCATCGGGATTCGAAATGAAAATAAATTCATATTAAGCTTGAAGAAGAACTCTAATAAATAAATAAACCTTTTTATTTCTTGCGTTTTACTAAGCTTAAGTACATTTTTTCAACTTGTAAGTACAATTATTATTTTTTATGTTATTGTCTTTTCTTTAATTTATTTTTATAAATAATATTTGGTTAGCAAAAACCTTGGATTGGGTAAAAGCGTTCTCCTTGAAGGACTCTGTCGAAGCAAAGTGATGAGTGGTGTGTTAAGTACATAAAATGAAGATAATAAATAATTGGTGTAACGTAATTATTAGTACTAGATTGAATATAGGCTCTTCATATACTTCTAGAATTATATTACCGACCCTATCATTCTAAAATTTTGTGTGAGCTGATTGACTTTTACGTGGAACTAGCAGAAACTACTATACAACTTTAACTATTGATTTTATTTATTTAAATATGTAATACAAATTCCGAACCAGACGTAGTTCAAAGTGTTTGTACATTTTTGTCCTTGAAGTCCACAACGTTCTAAAAAACTTTGTTAAGTTACACTAATTCCCCGGCCACACTACATGATCATTGCAATGATCATTCAAATGAAGCTATGTCTGGCTCCGGCATGAAAAAAAAAATGGGAATATGCTTTAGTAATGAAATAAATAAAAAAATGTAATATTACCTACAATTTATGCCAGAATACTAGGTTGTAGTTCTGTAAATTTGTCATAAACAATATATTTTATAATAGAGTGTCTTTAAATATCTTCATTCAAGTTTAATGTAAAAATTCACTTGGTTTTCTTTAATATCTTTAATAGCGTTTTAATCGAAATTTGAGTATGGGGAAAACTCAAGGTTTTTTGCAATATCCTTATAAGAAAAAGAGGTTAAATTACGCATATAAGTCTTATATATTGCCATGATTATGGTTAGATCAAGTGCCCCAGAAAAGTAGGTACTTCTTTCATTGATAACCATATAAGAATATCATTAATTCAGTTCATCACCTGCGAAGAAGAAACTTTATAAATTTTAATAATTCAATCCGAAGAGAAACTTGACAGCTAACTTGTCAATACTTAAGCGGTAGTCTTTGGAAATTTCTACTCTGCGTACAGATATAGAGTCATCAACCTGATTGAGTAAAGACTTAAAAGATTAAGAAGTTTCTTAAATTTATCTAGAATTATAATTACAATCGATTTTTTTTTTAAATTTAGATACATTTTAAAATTTTGCTACATTTATTTTTGATATAATAATTTAATTTCGGTATATTCTATGAATTCTTGTACACAAATTAAACGAGCTATTGTATTTTTTTATTCCCATGTTTTTTATTACCCAGTAATCTCCACTGCTGGGCGAAAGGCCTCACCCCCTCCTAGACCGTTCTCGTCTACCCCGAGCTACCCCAATCTACCTTTCTCGTGAAGGCGTTCACCTAACGGCGTACCTTGTCTTCGGCGGCTTAATTATTATTCTCAAGTAGATCTGTTTTTTTTTTAAATAATGATGGACTAAGGACATTTAATGTTATTTTATGCAAGACTTACGTCATATCATAATATTATGTTTGGAAACTTTTGCTATACATTTTTAATATTTTAAAATAGTGGATACTACATATATATCGACCAGCAACCGATTTAGAGACACCTATTAGAATTCAATTGCTACAACCAGCGTGCCTATATGGTCCTTACGTATAAATTCATTTATCTACGAGTACATTCATCTACAAGTTTTTCACGTCTTATGTCCAACATAGCATTCCCAATCAAGGCTGAAACTGATTATATCCATTCCATCCATATAGGTATTACCAATCTTAATTAAATGGAACGTCTGCTTGGAACGTTGTTCATAACTGGATGATGTAAAGACGAGTTTTTTTTTAATCTGTGGAAAAGGCAAAGGTATAACCTTGCAGTATTATCTACAATATAGTTTTTATGATATTTAATAGAGATCGAACAATTTGAAATATGCATTTTACCGAGAGTTTTGTTTTCTTCACCTGTGCATCTTTTACGTGTAATCTTTTTATCAGTAATTCATGTTTAAAAACTATCCTTAGTAATAAAAATGATAAATTGTACATTGTATTAATGTTTAATTATACATGTACATGTTATAGTTCAGATTATTTTACATAAGCCTGCTAAAGCATAGAACTACATAATTAACAGATTTTTAGAGTATCTGAGTTTCAAATTGCCAAAAATTTAAGAATATTGCAGCAAAATTTAAAAATAAAAAAGAAAGCGTTCCAAATTCAAATTTCCCTCTATTTCAATACCGTTCTAGTGCTTCAAATATAATTAATCGATAGATCAAGGCCTATTTGATTTACTTTGACACTGCGTTTATACTCAATTGATTTTGCACCCGTAATTGGTAAACTGGAGAAAAACTGGTTGTGGCGTGATGCCTTAATAAAAGATGACAGCAAATTATCCCCCGTTATAAACGTTACAGGTTCAAAATAGAAAGCCGCTATTGAAATAAAGACCAATCTATCTATTAAAAGATAAGCTGGTTAAGGGGAAATTCTACCTTTACAGCAGTTAGCGGCAAACATTTTTATACATGAGTTTTTGCGAATTCTAAATAGTCAAAATGTCTCTATTTTCTTTTTAGTAAAAAAAGTTTTCTTCTAATTTTTTATGCATTCAAAGAGTATGGCAGGTTAGTTTTTATACAGGTTTTCCCCCTAACCAAGCCTGATTTTATAAGGTCAAGGTGAAATATCCACAAGTCCACTCTATAGCTATTGTGAGGTTAAGACTTTTAATTTCCTATGTATTATTTTCTTTACTTTATTAAAACCTATTATAAATATATAGTCAATAACAGCGATTTTATTAATTGAAATAGTGCTGATAAATGAGATCGTAGTTAGCCGTGTTCTGACTGACCGAGCAGCATCGCGAGGCAGCCCCGCCAGCCAAATTCTTCGGTCAGTCAGGACGTCGTGCCTCGTTCGAGGAAAGTGCATGTGCCCCAAACGAAAAACGCCGCGCGGCAACCGTCCGCGGCTGCCTCGCGAGGTTGCTCGTTCAGAGGGCCTAGCACGAACATTCTCGATAGTTTTACTTACGTTTAAGTTCGAAACGATCGTCAAATGAAACTATAACGCTACCGTTTTACACAAATTAATTGCTGAATACAGAATATGCTAGCACGAAATAAATCAGAACTTGTACGTATAGAATCCCCGACGTTACGGCCAGGTAAGTCGTGTAAAATGAAAGCTCGAACCTTCATTCGTTATACGTTCAATGTAATGTTCGTGCTATGCCCTCAGTCAGGACACGGCTGTTGTTCATTGTAGTTTAGTACTAGTAGTTTAATTTTTTGGTTTGGTTGTCCTTAAAGTTTTGCAGAATTTGTGTATGGATCACTCTGATTAAAAACATTTCTGTCACAAAAACTATGTTACAATAGCAATGCTGTCGGAAAGTTCGCAGAAAAGCAATCTGGTTTCATCGTTTTTGTAACGGTGGATGCACGAACACTACAGGAACTGTTTCTTTTTAAAATGTGGATGTTTGGGTCATTAGCACATACAGCTTATTTCATTTAATATTTGCCGTCCAAAGACATTATATATTTTTTTATTTTATTAAGATCATATGTCAGAATGTTACTTAAAAAATGCTTGGACTAATAACTTAATAATACAATTTATCTTATGGTACATTCCAAAAAATATATGACCCAAACATGCACTATTTAAAGAACTCAGGGGGGAGTTGAAACAATTTTAAATTAGAAGTGAAATATAAATAAAGTTTGACATGTTTGTGTACAAACGTTAACAAAAAAAATTTGCTTTTTAAGCAATAGGAAAAGGAAAAAGAAAAACTAAGGCAAATATTTATAGTATATAAATAATAAAATATTTAGTGTACAGTCAAAGTGTTTATATTCATTTATTCGGCTTTATTATAAATTTTGATTTTTTTTTCTTGTATACCGTTTTCACAAACAAACTACTTAGGTTTAGGTTTGCTTAATATGGAATTAAAGCTTAGCTTAAAAGGGTTCTTTCCACTCTAATTTCAGAAGAAGAACCATTTCACAATAATTTAGATAAAGTTTAGAACAATTGAATAGTGAAAAAGCTTAATGAGCTTTCAAATAAACTTTAATATTTTACCTAATTTAATTTTTAATTGAACTTTTTATAGAGTGATTTTGTTTGTATATTTAAAGATACATGCATAATATCTTATGAGAGCTAATTTTGACAAACGAAAACAATTAGACCTTAATGTGGAATTAAATAAATGTGAATTTTAGATCCTCAATAGCTCAACGGCATAAGGTATGGACTGAGATCGAACATTTTCGTGCAACAAAAAAGTAGACGTCAACAAACAAAAGCCGGGGCTATTAACATAAGCGCGCAACGTCTTGAGTCATTAAACTGGGAAAACTGGTATTTTTAATTATTAAGAATAATTGAAAGTTCCATAGAGAATTAACAACTTTAGTAACAGATGAAAATAATTAATGTGTGTGTGTTTGTGGGTGCGCGCGTGTGCGTGTATGTGTTACTGTTTTATTTTAAAAAGTGGGAAACTTTTGTAGCGTTGTTTTCTTTTTTAAATAAAAGAATACTCGGAATATTTCAAGATATGACTAAGGTCCTCCAATTTTAAGGATTCTCAAATTTAATTTTAAGAACTGAGACGATAAGAAATCCTTGTTAAACTATGTTTCTAAATCGAATCTTTCTAATCACCAAAATATACAATAGTGGTAAGAAAATGTATGCTTTATAAAGATCGTATCAACTTATAAAGACATTTCGAATAAAGAAAGACCGTCTATTCCCGAGGTAGGCAAGTTAGGGCCTCTGTTGTAAGTAAGAGCTGTCCGTTGTCCACATATATATACATACATAAATATGGATAATAGGACCCAGACCAACTATAGTGTCTCCTTCTATTTAAAATATGTTATATCCTATTCTAATTTTGATGATTTTTAATAAGTTAGTTGAAATTCAATTCGAAGAAGTGAAAACGTAAAAAACAAACCAATTCAAAATCTCATCTATACGAGATAATAGAAAGGATTATGATAATATCGAATATAAACAAAGCGTGTAAAATTATTGGCAGATACCTTTACTAACATCTTCTTTGAAATACTTTATTAACATGTGTAATACTAAACGCCTACATCGAAGGGCTGAAATAAATTTCTAATAAAATAAAACATCTTTATGATATTTTTATGGGTATTGATTGGACCCAGTAGGTGAGGCTACGATTGGTTTTCACAAATTTGTTATCAACATCTGAAGATAAAAAATGCACTCGAAGTCGCTGGCTATTATGTAAATAGCTGCGAATATTCTTATTTTAGACGTAACATCTTAAACAAACAGTGCTATTCAATCTGGCATTAAGGCAATATTGAGACAATTTTGCGTGTATACTGTTGACCCTCATTTAAGAGCCCTTATAAGTCTTCTATTAGAAGGAATATCTTAAGATGCACTTAACTCGTCACCCAGCCATATCCTCTACAATCTAAGCGGACCCTGGTATTAAACCGGTATGATGCTAGGAAGTAGAGAATACAGTATATTTAAAAATTTATTAAGCAGGATTTATCGAGGACTAAAAGTACAGAATGGTATTGACAGTTCAGTCCAAAGTGAGAAGAAGAGAAGAGTAGTGACATGGAATAAAATTATTAATAATGCAATGTGTAAAGGTCTTTTATTCAATACACTTATTCTAAATACATTTTTAAATATTAGTATAAGATTAAAAACATTTAAAAATATATAAAAAAATAGATGTCCACCGGCAGCGGAGCAAGATATCAAGCCGCCGATGGTCAGGGGTCCAGAGAGAGGAACCTCCTCACTATACGTGCCGTCTCAAGCAATACCGCCTTCTGTTTCTGACTTTTGATCCAACCATTAAGCGAGAGCCTCTTTACATTCAAAATTTTCTTAGCAAAACATCTAACCTCGAAACTATGAATGTATTGGGTGAATTATGAACGAACGAGATGATTGTATATTAACTATATTCTTAAGTAAGTGACTGTATTGTCTTATTGAGAACTAATATCGTTAAACCTAAATACAGCTCTTTAGTTTTCTCTTATTCGTGCAAATACAGGCTCTCAAAGTAGAATTAGTTGTCCAACTAAGACTAACAAGACAGCAGTTCTGCTGTCTTGTTATATATATATATGTAATAATTTTCTTATAGTTATTTAATATAGGATTTTCTAGCCATATCGAAAAATCCGATTTTCACCTTTGTATGTCCCGCAGTTTTCGAGATTTCGTGATAAGTGACCTTTCGCTTATATATATATATATCATAGTAGAAATGAATGGTGATGTTTCTATCAACTAATTACGTTTACAGAAACCACGACTCCCCAGCTGCTATTACCTCCCACTGGCTACTGAACGCTGTTCGCTCTCAGCTCCACTTCAAGTGGCGAAAACAAGTCTTCAACCTCACTACGCATCACTAAGAGGTTTAAGGGGGATTAAAAAATGCTAAAAAAAGATCACATGATCAATGGACGGTCTCAAACTTGCTCAAAGATGACCCTTGATATAAACATATTCTATTCTACTCTATATGATACGTGTACCATATACTTATTTAAAACTATAAACAAAATTTTGGTTCGAGTGTAACGACATTGTTAGAAGTGTTGCCAATTTAGCATATTTTCATGTTTGACGTTAAGGTAACAAACGTTTAGTTTGTCAAAAAACGTTAGCAACACTGACTGTTGGATATTACAAACATTTTTAGGTATATGACATTAACAATTAATATACATACGACCGTCACGACTATGCTTTGACATCTTATAGTACAATATATGCATGTGCGTATAAATCGTTTGGCATTGGTGAGTCACACGTCTTTTACGCCCATAATTTCTATAGAATCTATAAGCAGAGAACCGTCGTAGGTTTAAGTCGAATATTGTAAATTAAATTTATTTTGTATAAATCCGTGAACAAAACGAGGGAAAATCTATTATTTATTGTAGGTTGGACGCTATTTGTAAAAACAAATGAATAACTTACATATTTTTACAAACTTTTTTTGGTACATTAGAGCTTACCATATATATAATGTTATGATATGATGGTATATGATATAATGTTGAAAAATACAAATCTCTTTGAAAAATATACATATATTCATTTCCTTTAAAATACTAACTTGCAGGTTATTGTAGCATTGAACGTTCATTTTATTAACTCGAAGTTAACAAAATGAATTTAAAAGAAGAATATTTAATAAGATTTTAAACAATATGATTCGTAGTAAGGAGGTTATCTCTTATATTATCTCCTCTACAGTTATATCTTATCACTGTAATCAAAGCTAATAATCCCTTATCATAACAGTACATATGTCGGTTAGGCGTCTAATAAATTAGTTAACAATTGATGTTTACGGGACACGTTAATAATGACTTTACTAAACTAACAACCATTTTTGGACTAATTTTAAGGTAATAATAAATAATTATATACATACAGGGCCATACACAAGGACGTCTGTTCCTAAGGTAGACAACTTAATGCCTGTGTTATAGGTAACAGACGCCTATTATCCACAAATATATTTCTTTGTAGATATATATATAAACATATAGATATATAATACATATAGATAGTACAGCCAAATTCGAGGCGGCAATCGAACCCACTGAGCCAACGGGCCAGTCTATAGTTATATCTATACATAGGAAAGCAAACAACGTTTAATTATGTATACGAAACTCGCTTCGCCGAATTTTCTTTTCAATTTTATTTCCCGTGTTTAATTTCACGACGACAAACAACGCGGGCGTTTAAAATGTTAATTGATATTAATATGCGCAATAAAAATACTTTAATTTAATAGGCAGGGACGGGCCCAGTTAAAAAGGTCGTATGTAGTATGGCAACATTCTAAACTCTATCATATACGCATCAAGTCACTTATATACCATATATGTAGGTTTTCTGTACTATGTGTGGGCCACGATGCCTGTAAATAAAGATTTTATTTATTTATTATTAAAATAACAGCGGTTTTTCCGGCTAAATCTTTGATTTGTAACTGTAAGTCATAAAAATTTGAAATTTTTGAACGTTCTACAACTTTTCAGAACAATAAGCGCAGCTACGGGTTTTAATAGCTATTTATATGGTATAAAAAAAAATATAAGGAAAAAAGGCTAAAAGCGGGATTTAATTATTACAATTTTGGCAATTTATTTTCATAAAAATTCATATTATTTTGATAGAATTAAATGCAACCGAAACTCGGAAAACAATGCTATTTTTCATGATTATTATATATTTATTCGGATTTAATTTCTATGACAAATACTTCTAATTTATCAAAATTCCTCGTGCATCTAAAATACATAGATAAATAGGACTTCCTGTGTATATCTGTAAATACATAGGACTATGTGAGTATTGGTCAATTTTTTAATGACTTGTCTCCGGACTGCTGAAACGTTGGCTTTGTAATTTGCCACCCTCATTACTTCAGCTTTCCGTTATTAGTATTATTCTCCGTTGCTGCGTCTCTGTGATCAGCCCTTTTAATTGCGTACATCTAGAGAGCTGATTTTTCTACAGCTTCAAGGAATCACATACCTCTGTACTTAGTATAAATTTCAACTTTATATCTCCATGCGTTCCCGATCAAAACGGTCTTGACAGAGAGACGGACAATTTAATGATTTTATAAGGCTTCCTTTTTCCCTATAGAGGTACGGAATCCTAAAAAGATATCTGGGTTATCTTTAGAAAACAGAAGTTATAAATTTGGATGATAATGATTTCCTACATTTATGAGAATAATAAACTACTTATCAGCCGGTCTTTCTTAAATAAGTTTATTCTTTTTTGTCCTATTATTTCATTGTGTAGACATTGTGAATTACATGTACCTAAGTTCTTCATTGTCTAGGATAGAGAAAAGTGGATGTCACTGGAGGAGGCCTTTACCTGCTAACAAGGGGTTCTTGCACTCCTTATGAAAATTTTTGTGCATATTAGGTAGAGCTGAGAATCGGTTGTTATCTATTTTTAAACTCCTAATGATAAGGATGGCCCACGCATAAAAAATCGCGGGGTACAGCTAGAATGATATAAAAACTTGTCGCGAGAGAAAAAGAATAAACTAGGCGCTTTAGAAAAAGTCTTGTCCCCTATACATGACATTGGCAGAGTATTATACGCCTAGTCAACGCGAATTGGGCCATAGCAATGGAAAATAGAAAGGCGAAATACATCAAAGAAAATTACATTTCTTTACTTAGGTTTGTTTACAAAAAGTCATTATTAGCTTTTTTTAAATATTCTAGTTATAATATATTCGACTTAGAGCAAAGTTTAATGGGGAGCAAGGTATAATTGGATGAATATAAAACCTCTTTGGCTTTAACGACGGCTCCTGGCCTAAACGTAGAAGGTCACTTGCGCACACGTCGCAAAGAGACTCAATAGATCACAGGTGAGGGTTTGACCCGCGGGCCACCACGGTGGTCGGACCAAATTTCTGAACATCTAGAAATACCTGTCAGCGCCGCACTCCATTAAGCGACGAAACGTGACCGATGGAAGCAACTTACCCAGAAATTCTGCGAGTCACGATCCTCAGCAGTGAGGGAACGATTAAGAAGAGAAGAGAGAGGATAAATTAGTGTTGGGAGTGGGAACATGTAGTCACTTCCAACAAAATGCTGGGAAGGCATACCTTTTTGAGACATCACAATAAATTAACCAAGTTAGTTTGTTTAGCCACATCCTATACAATGTAAGCGGACCCTGGCAATCAACCGGGATAGCGCTAGGAACAAGATAATTAATTTAAGATAATTAAAAGTAAAATATCTTTGACTTCATTTTATAAATAGAAGCTTTTTGATATTGCTGCTCTTTTATAAGAAGACTTATCATAATTCAAAATTAATGTTTGTTTATGGTATGAAATTTTTAGATGTGTGAATGATCTTATAAGTGTGTAGTTAGTCTTTAAAGGTCAGTGCATATCAGCTTTGGAATGGTCAATGACACGATATAAAAAAAAACAACGCAACGGCTTAGATAGATATCTTACGGACCTGTACGGTTCCATTCACACAATATGATAGGTAAACACGGCTATCAGTAATAGTATTTTTTATCTATTTCTGATTCAGTAGTGGTTACATTCTACGTAACTGTTATAATATGGTATATTTATTTATGTTTACTTACTTATGACGCACCGTTTCTATTGTGCAGTTCCTATATATCACTAATCGGTATCCGTAAGAGAGCGTTCGTTTTCCTACTGTCACATTAGTTGGTCAGGATATATGGTTGAAATAATTTACTTTCACGTTTATGAGAACTAAGCTTTTGTTATAAGTTTAAGCACTTAATGCTGAATGAAACGTATCCTTTGCTTCATAAAGGATCTAGGCCTATGACACACACACACATAGGAAAGAAATAAATACTCACGTTCACAGTGTCACGCTGTAAGTAGGTATTATTGTAAGACGTACGTCTACTTATTGCGAAGATAAAAAATAACCTTAAGTGTATTACAGTTTCTTGCCATTGATTATTGGCATCACCAAAATGTCATTAGTCTGGAAATAAGTCTTTTTCCTT
The DNA here is from genome assembly GCA_024363005.1 of Charaxes varanes. NCBI lineage: Eukaryota > Metazoa > Arthropoda > Insecta > Lepidoptera > Nymphalidae > Charaxes > Charaxes varanes. Next base: position 1,070,422 of record JANCMC010021608.1, read on the forward strand.
CACTTTAACATTCGTGTGTGGATGTTTATATAAAAACTTAATTTATATTGTATAAATAGACACATACATTCTTCGACCTCATGACCACATTTTTGCATGTTAATTAAATTTTAAGCTGTTTTATTTAAACAAATTAAGTTGTCAATTCTATTCATAGCCGATAATTTAAATTAAATTCCTAACTATATCTACTACTTCACATTGATATTTGCGGTAAATTTATTGTCTGTACGAACAACTGTAATCCTCCCTATCCCTATAACACGTTGCTCTTATAACGTATTAATATTATTCCATAACATATAATATTATAGTTTATATAATATGATATTATGTGCGTTCGGGGTTGTACGAGTAAAAGCGCGTTGTACGAGAATAATCCTACAACGCGTTTTCCTCTAATGTGGAATAAATGTACAGTGTTATAGGGGTATTACAGTACATCTCTTTATTTTGGTAAATGTGCCTAGATCTAGATAAAGAGGTTAATATTTCGTTTATTAACGTTAACAAACGCTTACGTTTATTTCCAATTAGAAAATAAGAGATACAAAATCAATTCTCCAATAAGTATTATTTATAGTTTTTTAAACAACAGATTAAAATTTAATATAACATTAAAAAGAAAATGGCAACCTTAGATACAAAGACAATTTTTACATTTCGTTACTTTAAACTTGAAAAAAGAACGCTTCTGGAACTTTTAATCTACATAGGTAGATATATAAAATCACGTTATCAAAGATAAGGATTTATATAGTAAACTGTCTGTTTCCCCCGGCTTTGTCCGCGTAAAATTAAACCTAACTAAAAGCCCTTTGACCTCCTTAATCCGGCTATATCGAAAAATCCGTTCTTAGCGGATTTTCTACACCTACTAACTATAATTAATAACCCATAACCAAATTTCAACTTTCTACGTCCTGCGTCGTTCGACATAGATGACCCTTCGAATTTATATACATATTATATAATAATAAAATATCCCAAAGCTATAAATATATGTAAATATCCTAAAGAACTGTCAGCCAAAATCATTGATGTCACCCATGATCTGAAGGCTGGTTGGTATTTAGGACAGCGTCCGTCTGGCAATAATGACGATTTTTGTTTCGATAGTTTGTTATCTAGATACAGTAAATTTTATTTTTATTATTTAGGTAAGAATTAGTTTTTATTTTTATCCTAATGTGATATTTGATGGAACTCCAAAAGCCTGAATATTTTTGAATACAAAAAATACACGGCTGCGGCAACTTTGCACATGTGTTGCCAGCGTCGGCGGCTTTCAGCGTTAAAATGGCGTCGATGATTATTAATAATAAATTCGGAGTCGGGTTTTATAACGCGGGATGGACCCTTTGCCATGTGTGCCGTCTTAGGATATTGTTATTGTTTATTTGCCGGAAACATTTCTGTAGTTAATGCGATCTGGAATGAATTTAGAAAAGTGTAACTTAACTTTGTGCCCGTGGGTCAATGCTTGTATATGCTCTTAGATAAAGATGGTATAAGTTTCGTTTCAAGAAAATGACAATAGCAACATGTTTTAAAAGTGTGTTTACTGCAGTTAGAATTTGTGGTCGACAGATGTAAAGTGTTGCCAATTTTAAAAATATTAGCCTCAAACCTGTTCAAATTAATTCAAAGTTATCGATTCTATTTTTGCTATCCTTAAGAAAAATATGATTTAATTTTAAATTAAGATAAAAAAATATAGTGTTACTTTTTTAATGTCAAATTGATGTTGTGACTCCGTATTGCTTATATATAAAACCTACTCAGAATGCGAAACTCTTTTTATGTAATTGATCTAAAATAATATTGCATATTACGTACTGTAGGTACATTTGACGCAAGTATTATAAGCGTTTTTAATGAGATCAAGAAGCCAGTTAACTTTAAAAGTCTGAGTGGAGAATTTATTTAATAATATACTCAATCCGTTGGATTAAAAGTATATAGCATTTAATAGGAAGCCTGTTGTAATTCTTATAAAGCGATTTTTAAATAGTTCTGTGGGGCTTCCAGTCCTATAATATACCTACTGCCCATACAATTACAATATCTACATTAAAATACTATAATATAACTTTTATTTATAAAAAAGTAATTATTCTTACATTTTTTTAAATGAAGTAGTCTTTTGCATAAATCTTAAAGTTAAAAGTTAAGTTTGGAACAGATTTTCGCATATTAATAGCCGCTACAGATATATCGATAAATCGTTGCGAAAAAACTGTGCAGTTTTATTTGTACGGAAAATCCGTTGTCGATTAAACTAAACAGTTTTAGCGGTGAGTTTGGATGGCGTTGTTCATTTCGACAGTTCTTCACGGAGCTCTAGGATTGTTCGATTTAACTGCACAGTTTTTTCGCAACGATTTATCGATATGCGTGTAGCGGCTATTGCACTTTCATTCTTTTATGAAATAAAACAATTCATCTTTCATTTCATCATCATATCTTTCTTCAAATGTGATGTGGTGTGAAAAAAAATTCTTTTTAATTTTCCAGAGTCTAAGGTGACAATAAAACATTAGGTAACACTTTATAGAGAAATTTGTCACCTCTGCGTGTAAAAGATCTTCAGCGATCATAAAATAGATAATTAACTGTAATGATGTATGTAGACTTTAGAGTGCGTAGTCGCCGATAGCTTTGAAATTCATCGAGTGACGTATTCTCAAAATAAACTTTGAATTTTAATGATCTCGAGGAAGTAGATCTGACGATTTCATTATTACTTACCTATATAAGACATCGTTAGCAAGCTATTTCAGTCTAGGCACTTAGGTTACGTTGAGACGAAGAGCTTTTGAAGCGCGTTTATTTTATAACACAGGCATTAAGTTGTCTACCTTAGGAACAGACGTCCGTGTGTCATATAGTCCCGTATATATTTATTTATTATTTTACTTTACTTTACTTATAGAGTATAGATGTACGTAGCGCCGCGAAGCCGGGTTTGGTGGCTAGTATAAAATAGGCTATGTAATTATTATCAACACTTTGGGAAGCGGTGGCCAAGGGCTAGTAATGACAGGCTTGTGTGCTTCTAGAAATTACAACATCCCGTATTTTTTAATGCGCTCGACGCAAGGTACGTTTAAAGACCTAGATAAAGTAGACCGTAATGCGCTCAAACGAAAATGGTACTATAAAAAGCTTTTTAAGCAAAATAAGAAAAAAAACTTCTCAAGTAGAATCTATAATTTCTTTTTCCATTTCAAGCACGAAAACTTAACGGTAGGAGAGTAGACAAATATGTAAAGTTTGTGAGTTTGTTATATATTCCAAATAATCTCCGATTCTACTGATCCGATTTTGAAAATTTTATTTTGCTCTTTTTCTTTTTATGAAATCCCAACGTCAAATAAATAATTAATGGTGACATGCACACACCCATATCAAAATTCGATTACCAATAAATAATTAATTTCAGTGAATTAATATAGATCACCGCTTCCCGAGAATGTATAGCGGCGAAATACTTTTTCTAAAACGTTGAAGAAAAAAATTGGTTCATGATTATTGAAGCGGTTTGAGATTTATATTAAACGATGCTGCAAATTAAAGAAGAAAACTTTAATAAGCCACAACAAAAATTTTCGAAGTGAAACTTCTTTCGTGTAGAAAATGAGGCAGAATTGTGAGAATATAAGGTATATCTCAAATAATATTCCTAATATTGTTTAAAAATATGTTCTAGTCTATTTTCTTTTTTTTTTTAATAAAAAATTTGCAATACTTTTCTCTTCTAATCTAATGTTTTCGTTTCCTTTTTTTTTTTTGAAGTTTACTCTTTAAGAAAAGATATAAGTCCCGTGGTATGACAAGAAATGGGTAGTGGAAGCAAATTATTATATAATGACATTGTTATATTTGACAATTATAAACATACGGTCGTCCCAACTACGCTTTGACCACAATCTTACACTAAAATAAATAGATGTGTTTTAGATTGTTTAACATTGGTGTGCGTGAAGGTTTTTTTAATAATTTAATGTAATAATGCATATTTTATAAAAATATTACTATTCGCAAACAATCCTCTATGTTAATACAGGTATATAAAGCTGAAGAGTTTCTTTGTTTGCTTGAAACTACTGGTACGATTTGAAAAATCTTTCAGTGTTAGATAGCCCATTTATCGAGGAAGGCTATAGGCTAAAATGGAAACTGCTTTTTCTACCTAATTTTCGTGGACTAGATCGCGGGCACAGATATATTATATATAAATAATGCTTCGATAGTGATTTTTCCGTAAGCCGAACGAATTATAATAGATAGACGAAAATTTGTAGCATCAAAAGCCGGCATAGTGTTGTGAGCTATTTCGCGGCTAAATATAAAAGTAGGTTTGTTTGCCTAGGTTCTCTGTATTTCTAAAAGTGTATTTGTGTTAATGTTAACATTCAACCAAATGGCCAAGAGCGTGTGACACGCTTTTATAAAAGGGTTCCGTATCTGAGACGCGACAAAGGTATTTGTTAAGTAACTTCAAAAGTTTGTGTCCGATTTCGCTCAAAGTAGGTAATCTTCGTAAATGCATTTCCCACAGAGAAAAAAAGATAGAAAATAACTAAACTATAAGGGTTCCTTGATGGACTACGGAAACTTAAAAATAATTGTACTTTATTTTCTATATTTAAGTACAGTTTAAGCAAGTTTATTATTTTGCACAATTCCTCTTTTTCCGCCGGGTTTCCTAGTTGTTGCTAGAAAAACTAGTAGACATATTTTTAGGTGTCCTGATACCGTTGTTGCCTCTTTAACTAAGTCTAAAAATTCCGCTAAAGTAGGCCCGACATAATTCCATCGGCGCGGCGTCATGACTCGAACAAAACACCCCATTAATCTCAGTCCTTTCTTGTATCCGTTGAGGCCGGCAGCGCATCTGCTGGCCTTCTGGTCGTGCAGATGTCCATGGGCGCCGGTAGGCACTTCGGTGCTTGCTGCCTCCTCGTCTGCCCCCTTGTAACATAAAGAAAAAAAAAAACTTCGTAAATATAAAAACTAGATGTTCACCCCGACTTTGCCTGCGTAAAATTAAACTTGCGAGAGCCCTTAAACCTCTTAAATCCGACCCTACTGATAAATCCGTCCTCAGCGGTGGTCTACTAATTATAAACTGGCAACTTCAACTTTTCATGGCAAATTTCATAATTGTACGTCTCGCAATTTTCAAGATCTCTTGATAGGTGACCTCTCGCTATAATATATATATTCGATTTTCGATTCGATTCGATTATCTCGATATAATACAAAAATATCCTGATAGGAAATGAAGCCATTTTTTACCATAATATATTTGAGTGACATTATGTTGTGAAACATCACAAGATCCATTTACCATATTTTTTTGTATTCTAATTTTAGTTATGTTTCATATTTTTATATATAAATTAAGCGTCAAATTGTTTGTCCTCGATAGACTCCTAAACTACTTTAAAGATTTTAATCAAACTAGCACATCGTGTGCAGTTTGATGCAACTTGAAGGATAGGATAGCTTATATCTCAATTTATAGTCGCAAATAAAAATGAGTCGCTGAAATGTGTGCACGTGCATAACTTCCGAACGACTGCAACAAACTGGATTGTGTCTTTTTTGTTGTGTTCGTTATTGTTACAGGCGAAAGCGAAAAGGATATGGAACGGGAATGGAAACAAAATGGGAACGGAGAATAACGTTATTGGATAATAGAATGTACTAAGTAGTAAGTAAATCAGCGTTAGGGCTGGACAACGTCTGGCGGGTCCGCTTGTTTGAATTAAATATAAATTTTATATTTCACTAGGTGTTGAGTAATGAGTAAGGTCTTTACTTGAAGATCTCTAAATCGTATTTGTTCGGAAACACCTGGGCTTTGATAAACATTATAAAAAATAAAAAAATATCGCTATACACTTTTGCAGCTTCAAGGGACCGTAGACCTCAGTATTTAGTATATTTTAGCTTTAAAACTTTACGTGGTCCTAAGAAAAAGGGTCTTAACAGATAAACAGACAGACGTCGGACAACGATTTGTGACCCCTATAGAAATAAGGGTTCCTTTTTTCCCTTGGAGGTACGGAACCCTAAAAACAAGTGCAAAAACATATTACACGTTGAATCGGTTTATTGCATTAACAGTAAAGGAATCTAAATAATAAATATAAGTATGGCAATATATTGATGAAGTTATCACAACAAAACATTATTAATGTCAGAGAAAGATCAGCATCCCTAAGACAAGTTTGCAAGATAAATACAATATTATCTAAAATAAAAATCTTGTATATAAAATTTAAAAAAAAACGTTTAGATAACGACCAAGAAATAATATTAAGCGCCAAATCTTTACGAATAAGTAAATATTCTGCTATTCAAGCATTATTAAAAGTCACAAAATAATAATCGTATATTCATGTAGACTTTAAAGAATGCAAATGAAATGAAAATTTATTAAAAAAACTGTTTACAGGAACAAATGTAACTTAAAATTAGGACAACGTTGATAACTGAAAAAGTTAAAACTGCGTATTAGTTGTCACGCCCACCTCCAGAAACTTAGAGCTGAAACAATGTTCCAGCTAAACATTATTACTTTAGAAAGTTTTAAATAAAGAAAAAAAAAATTACGTGAAGACATAAATTTATAAACTATATTAATTCTTAAAAACAAGATAAAAACTTGCAACATAACAAAAGAATGCAAGTTCAGCATTGTCGTGGGCACGCGACGCTGATTTTCAGCTTGCACCTTCTACCACATTTTAAAAAGTACGTACGCCAAGTACGTAAACGTACGTAAGCTCGTCTTGACTGCTCTATCAGTGCGTGGGAATCACTTCTTACCTGATACATTTATGTACAGAGTGTAGCGGCTGCTACATAACAAGATGGCAATGATGTCAAGTGGAAAAGGTTACACCAAAGCAAACTAGATGGCGCGGTTGTTGGTTCTGGATTATGGGCTGCTTTTATCCTAAATCCCTCTTTCATCTTATATTATACCAGACTCGAAATAATTCCGACATTTAAATAAGGCTTATAGCCGCTACACACGTATCGATAAAACGTCGCGAAAAAACTGTGCAGTTTTTGAGGGCTTTAGCATTTTTTGAAGGTGGTTTTCTGTATATTTGATTTCTATATATTGAATATAATTTATTTTTAAATTTTTAGTGAAAAGTAAGTAAGCAAGTAAGAAAGTATTTTGTGTATATATGATATGGATAGACCAACTAAACGCACTGCTCTAATAGCATGTGACGCTTTGGAACAAATGAAAACATCATCAATGTATATGCATATAAATTTTTCTTTTTTGCCCGTGATTTTTGAGAAATCAAAATTTTGATATAATTTATATGCGACCATTTCTTATGTATGGTCTACAAAATCGATTCATAAATGACGGAGTAATCGCGTAACTTACATACAAAAAAAACATACACTCGTATTGTTGGAACTGAATAAAACCAACCATCCACGGATAACCATCAGAAGGGACAAATATCCTATTAACATAGATATCTCAGGACAGGTTATCCTAGTGAGATATCCAGGGATACATACATTTTATTTTATTTACATATTTTATTATACACCACAAAAGAAATTAACAGATAAGAAAGTAACATACAGCAAGTAAATAATAATTCAAAAGGCGGTTTTATCGCTGAAGAGCGATTTCTTTCACACAACCTTTAGGACAAGGAAATATATGAAGTGGTAAAAGAGTAGGTGGCGTATATTCAAGATGCTTCTCATAATTGTTTGAAATTCAAATTGTACTAAACTTAATTTCTATTTTAATTATGGATGTACATAAATAAACTTTTTGAATTTTAATTTTGAACATTAAATTTTCGGTATATCATTTACTGAGACGAATTAATGCAGTTCTTAACATTACACGAATGGAATTTTAATCAAACCTACAATTAAATTTGATAATCTTCAGGAATTTGATTAACTTAACCTAGCGATCGACTCAAATGCTGACCAATGATTAGGCTACAACCTCTTATTTTTTTATTAATTAAATATTTAGACACCATCTCGCCAAGCATCGCAACTTTTACGGTCCCGTCAAACAATTTCACAACGCGATATTTAATAAGGTCCCGGCTGAAGTTATCCTGACCTTAATGGAACTTTTCTACAAATTGGAATTGTTTGCGAACTCGGATGACAGCGCCGGTTGCAATTTACGACGCCGTGTAGTTCTATGTTTCAAAGAGAAAAATATAAAATAATTGGGTTATTATACTCAGTAACGTAACTACAAAGATGTCCGAAGACTCAGAACAAGCAAACGTTAGTTTATGAGCCGCAACTTCTTTCCAAGGCCCAGCTATTTATAGGTAGGTACACCTTTTTGCGTGATCCAAAACCATTTTTTGTCTTAAGGAAATATTGTAAAAATCATGAATTACTTTATTTATTTTAAGTACAATACTGTGGCGTCTATAAGCTCTGGGGATCAGATTTTATTATCTCCTTTCATAATTACTTTATTAAGAATTTTTTCAAAGAACTGAATATACCATAAAAATATTGGATCTTTGCGAGAATTTCGCGACCCGGCATCTTACTTACTGTAATCACTTGAGCACTGTTATTAAACAAATCGCTATCCACCGTTTGGAAAAAGTTGATCTATAGTATTTTTTTTAATAATGTACTAAGCGGACCCGGCAGAAGCTGCAGCTGTCCTGCTTGAACGTTGGGTTTATTCACTACATTTTATCATCTTATAATATCATTCCCGTTCCGTTACCTTCCCGTTCCCGTTCCACTCCGTTCCGTTCATTTTTGAATACATTTTGTTTATATAGATAACTTCGACCGAAGCATCTGAACTTTTCGAATGTTTCGTGCAAATTTCTTATTTTTTTCTTTCATTAGAACCTTCTCATGACAATAAAAAACAGAACAAAAAAGAATTAGCAAATTCATTCCAGCCATTCACGCGTGTTGCCGTTAACAAGAGAAAGAGGAATTATTTTTTAACTATATATATATATGTAAAGAGGTGACTACAAATGAACAATTCGGAACGTTTAATACTATTATTGTATCAAGCGTACCACTTTCTATTCAAGGTTGTCTGTTACTCTAAGGTGCCTCCTGGGATTTGGAACTGTAGACATTATATTGTTTTGTCATGCGATAACCTAATAAAATAGTTGTAATTGATACTAAATTTCACCGGAAATGTAAGCATACATGTTTGCTTCACAGCTTCTACTACTTATCTTGGAAATTGACGGCTGGCGGTTGTTTTCGCTTTCTAGGCGAGTCATGTCTCAAAAGTCATTCGCTTTTTTTTTTTAAATATTTCATATATGTGTTTCCCCTCTAGTTATAGAAGTATAGTAATGACTAATATATAAAGCTGAAGAGTTGGGTTATTTGTTCGTTTGCTTGAACGCGCTAATCTTAGAAACTACTTGTCTCATTTGAAAAATTATTTCAGTGTTAGATTGCCCATTTGTCGAGGAAGGCTATAATAGGCTATATATCATCACGCTAAAATTGAATTTATTTTTTTACCTAGTTTTACGCGGACGAAGGTGCGGACACAGCTAGTTAAGCACAAAGTGCTGACGAGACGACGCCAATTTTAAAAAAAAAGAAAAATTAGTTCTGTTTAAAATATTTTAATAATATTAGTAAGTATGACTTAAAATGAAAAGAAATGATATTTTTGAATCAACGCGATAGTTAGGATCGCCTAACGCGAATTATTACGAACTTAATGAAAGCTGCGTGAAGAAAGTTCCCGCAAAT
>JANCMC010021608.1:1080307-1124749 GCA_024363005.1 Charaxes varanes
CAACGCGATAGTTAGGATCGCCTAACGCGAATTATTACGAACTTAATGAAAGCTGCGTGAAGAAAGTTCCCGCAAATTGGAATTGTTCGTGAACTGGGATGAATGCTTTCGCAACTTACGGCAGTGCGCGCTTCTGCCTCTTAGAAATAAAAGTTTCGCATTAATAAGGTTGCACAGTTAATCATAAGTCATAAAGAAAGTTTTATGCGACTTTTTAGGTCTCTTTTCTCCGCTTGTCAGACATTTTACGAAGTGTGACTTCATTTCACCAAAGAAAAACTTAAAAATAAAACGGATATAATGTTTAGAAGTAATATACTATCCTTGGATAGCTTGGGGAAGTAGAGCAAATCATAGTGATTATTAAGGAATCCCTTAGATGACTTGGATCGTTATAATAGATATTGACAACGCATTGGCATAACCTTAGACAGAACCTTATGGAAAGAGGGTAGGGAGGCCTCTTCTCTACAATGGGGAAAAAAGGCTCTAAATAATAAATGAATAAATATCCTATTCGTATGAAAACCATCTGCGGCGGTAAATGTTATTATTTTAGACATCATTCTTCATGAACGAAATGAAATTACGAAATCATGAAGATATCACGCGTTCTCGTCTACCGACTAATATATATATTTTATGCAGTGGGTATGAGAGAAAGAAAAAAATACAATATGCGTATATACTGCTCTCTCTTTTCCTATCTTCATTAACTTATATCTCCCTTTTAACGTCCGTTTGCCTAACTTAATCACATTTTACGTAACGCTCTCATCCGCATTTATCAGCCTATTCCCCAAGTCTTATATTCTCCATGCATAACCATTAAGCTCTTATGTAAATAAGATTATTCTGACCTATAAAAACTTTTACGTCGTCCGTCTTTATAAACATCGATCGTAGATGCTTCGACCTCCGGGCATTTAGGTGAAGTGCCACTGCACAGCCTTTGTAAGTAACAAGTAAGGCTATCTTTACAAATGGGCAACGTTTTTGTTTATATTTTTCTTCTAGAACTTTTATTACAAGGTACCTTTCTAATTATAGGCGTTCCACAGCAAAGCCGTTGTCTATATTTGAACGGAAGCTCAAATAATTAAAAAAATATGCAATTTACCAGCGATAGAAATGAAACCTGCGAAAATGTCAAGTTGTTGTGACGAGTCTAGCAACACTGCATGTATTCCATCGCAGTCTGTAGATTCTAGGCCGTTAAATCAGATAGGTGTAAATGTTTTATCGTTGCTTTTTTAATTTTACCGAATTATACATCATAATGGTCATGAAGAAGGTTAAACTTAAAAAAAATACTTAAAAAAACAGGCCTTCTCCTTATTTTCACATTAAACAAAATAGAAAAGGACGATTTGAAATATGTTTTTCAGACTGTGATCTTCTTCTTAATCCATCAGTATGGGATCATCCCTAAATCGCGTCACACAAATTTTAACATTTTTAACCCTGCTCCTCCCCCGCCTTGTTAAATTGACATTTTGGAAACCCTTAATTATAAACATTTAAAAGAAATCAGATTTTTTTTTGTATTTTTAATTTTGACATGAGACGTCGCAAAGCACAATGTCACGTCTTGCTGATAACCTACCCACCCTTTAACGCGTGACGTCATTTCTAGATGACCCCTAATCCCTTTATATATTAAAATAATCTTAGAACTTATTAAAATATAGCTTAAGGTAACATTGGGCGGCTGTTATATATCCGTTACCGTCGTTGTTTACAATAAGGTACCATCAGTTTCTATATTTGACGCTCGTTGTAAGCATTACTGCGTTTCATTACATATCTGTGTTTAGATTATACCCACGGAAATATCAATATAATGCATTGCTATCGGTGAAATAATTAATTTAACGTACAAGGTGAAAGATTTACGAGCTTCCAATGAAAACCAGAAGGATAAAGTTTAATTAATTTTGCGTAGAATAATTAAATGGTAACAATAAAGGGTAATTTCTTTTAAGCATACAATTTGTCAACTGATTTCAAGAAAAGAAGAGGTCCTCAATTCAGGTCGAAGACGCCGCCATGTCGTGCATGTCTCATCTGTCCGTAACAATATACATATGAACGAAATTGAAATGTCAGTTTGTAACGTCGAGATTATGTTTCTTTTACTATTTGCATAAATAAATAAATAAAATTTGCGATTCCTATGACAGAAACAGAAATGAAATTCATTCAAACTCAATGTATTTTTAACTGTCTGTATATCGGTTTGTCTGTCCGTCTGTTTGTTCCGGATAATCTCCGAAACGGCTAGACCTATTTAGATGGGACTTTCACAGGTAGATAGCTAATTTTACATTGAATACCATATGTTACTTTTTAATAACATATGTTTTTTTTATTTTATATTCCTTGAAAAATTGCAAAGCATTGTTATTTCTATAACATAGCTTTTAGCTAAAAAATTAAGATTCCGCACAAAAAAAAACTTCTAAATTTAAAAAAAATAATGAATTCACGCGCGCGAGATCGCGGGTTACAGGTAGTATAAAATATGAAGAAATGTTTTATCGCAAACACCTAAAAAGTATTCCTAATATTCTTAAAAAAAGAAAAAAATTCTACGCACCTTCAGAACTCCTTACAGACAAAACCTCGTCGTCATCGCGATTCAACCTCTGCACCTGGTCCATTGGGGGTTTCTTGAAGTTCGCCGCGAGCAAATGTGCCTCGTAAAGATCGTCCTGTAAAAATGTCTAAACTAAAGCCGTTTTCTTTTTTAAAAAAAAGGCCTCGACTTTTAAAAAAAGCAAACGTTTCTTTAAACGACAAACCATCATGGACTCATTATAAATATTGCTTACTTTGTGTATGTTGGCGTATTTCTCATGTATATGTCGGAGGGCGCGAAGATTTTCGTCGAGACTGAGGGAATCCGAAGTTTGGCTGGGTGAACCTGAAGCAAAAAGCAAAAAATCTCCTGTAAAGTAATAAACGTTCAAATAAAAACGCCATCCCTCTAATTCCTCTGCTTCCCCTTTCATCTCCCTCTATACTCCTCATTCCCCCCCCACGCCCTCCACCATCCCCCTAAATCACTGAATTAACGCGGGCGAAGTCACGAGCATCAGCAAGTTTTAAACTAAAATGTTCTTTGTTTCAAGATTTGAAAATGCTAAATTTATTCTAGACACCGATAATATTCTTAGGCACGTCGCTAGTCTAAATGTTTAGCCATCATATCTGTAAATGTAATTAAAATATAAACATAAAATTGAACTATCCGTCTGTGCTTTAGAAATCTCAGACAGCGCCTAATTTGATTTTCTCTGTGAGAAGGCGTTTATAGTCTAGTCAAGAAGTGCAAATTTTTAGGGGGCAATTTTTTGACTTCACCTAAAAATATGATTAAAGGTGTTGTAGCGGACGCTGCATAACAAGATGGCAATGAAATAGTTTTTGAAAAATTCAAGAATCGTCCGAAGAAATTACAAATATTAAACAATTAACTAAAACAAAAAAGGGATTTGGTTCTTCCTTATATCTCAATTATTCGAGTTACTTCAAATCTGAAAATAGATGCAAAGAGAGGAGGAAACTTTCGTTAACAATGTGCTCCTGCCCCCCCTCCTCCTCCTAAGCGTCAACTGGACATTTTCGCCACGACCGTAAGCCCTCAATCGCACGAGAGTTAAATAAGTGTTGTGTTATATCTCGGCGTTAGCGCTTTTTTAGTGTCATCGATACGAAAATATAGCGTACATGTATAAATATAGCGTTGAAAATAGAACATTACTTGATAGAAAAGCGCCGCATTATGAAAACGCTGTCGTGTGAATATAAATTTGAGAGTTCATATGTTCTATTCGAACGCTTTTTTAACGCGCGGTAAAAAAGCTCTCATGCGAATGAAGGCTTACTATCGTAGTCGTCAAATATCGAAGATCTGAATAAACACTTTAAACGTTGCGATCGCTTATTGGATCGCACTTATAATATACGGTAACGTCATACGCTCTGCTGGTCATTTAGCTAAACCATCATGGCTGGATTGTGGTATTTTGTAGTTTTCTTGTTTTGTGAATCCCTATTAATCTGGCTCGCAATGTAAAAGTAATATTTAAATAGACTTTATAGAAATAAGAGAAAATTAGTCACTCGCAAAATTAGTTTATAGTGATTGTTAAAAACATGATGTCAATGTAGATATACATAATGTTATATTTCTGTACGATTGTAATGTCTTTTTTTATTTGGTGCCCGATTTTGCGATCGTCGTACCCAATTCTACGAGCAGCACTAGAAGTATATTTAGAGAAGAAATGACGTCATTATATTCAGACTGGTAAACGATTACTTATTCCTATTGTTATTTACTCAAATCTTATTTAAACAAATTGATCCGTCTGAGATATAGCAAATGGGTAAAGAGAAAGTAGGAAATTGGACCCAGTCATGAAAAGGAACTAACGCGAAAACATTCAGCGATATAGATCGTAAAGAAGTAAAAGACAGACTTAATATGGACATTAAAATATTAGCATGAATTAAAAAATTGATCCGTCTGAGATATAGCAAATGGGTAAAGAGAAAGTAGGAAATTGGACCCAGTCATGAAAAGGAACTAACATTTTATAGTTACGATTGTCCAAATTTATTACACATAACCTTATATTTAGGTTTCAACTTTCAGTTTCATTTCATAATACCGGAGCCAGACAGCTCTAAGTGTTTGTAGTTTGTACATTGTTGTCCTTAAAGTCCACAAAGTACAACAAAACTTTATACAGTTATACAAAGTTATATACGGCGCTACATGATCATTGAAATGAAGCTAGATCTGGCTCCGGCATAAGATATAAATACTGAATGCTGCATTAAGTCTCTTTAAATATCCATATTCAGAATATTGAATACTTTCTATATGAGTTTGAAGCACTGCTTAATGTAGGCTTTGGCATATTATCAGTAACTGTTGCTGATGCTGTTTTATATAGTCGTAAATATGTGTTTAATAAACAATAAGATGAGAAATAGATTTAAATGTTTAGCATACAGCACAGCTCGGATTAATTATCTGCGATTAGTCAAAATAATTGACATCACAATGTCAAAATCAAAGAGAAGTTAGCAATGTTTTGAATAACCTCTAAGATATTCATTGTGGTGATGTGCTGTAAAGGGCAATTTTTGTCTAAATAAAAGATATAAGGCATCAAGACTATTTAATTGGATAAGGATTAACATGGTACTCATTAAAATAGCTTCGTAAATAGTTCATTAATAATTTTTTAATGCATAAAATATAAAAATGGTTCCTGTGGGCAATCCTTAGGAGATAACATAAGTTATGCCAGATAAACATATGCTATCGTGGACGTATTTGTAGATTTATTAAAGTACAGAACATACTCTATATTGGCATATTAAATAACTTTCTTTAACAAAATTCTAGATGCCATATTATTAAATTTGTCTATAGTTAAATTTGAACAACATGTAAAAACACGCTTATTCGTAAGGCGTATTATTAAATAGTAAACACACAACTGCTTGGAGTTGAGTCGCTTCAGCTTTTTACTTTATAGTTAACCCGCAAAAATGTAATTTAAACACAGTTTTGTAAGAACTATATATAAAAAAAGTGGCTAACGAATCCAAATATGAATGAATTTAATGAATTCTCCTGCATTGTTTTAGCAGATTCGGTTGATGTTAACGCTTGGCGTTAACGGCTTAAATAAATGTCACAAATTATATACGTCATTTCTTTTATTTATCTCAATGCTCTGGATATAAGTCCCAATAGCAGTCTTTTAAAAAAAGTTGTATAAAGCAATTGCATCTCAGTTAATTTAAGATAAACATTTCCATCATACACTATATACGTGTAACTCTAATGGTTTTTGCAGCGCACACTAGAATAGCTCACAGATGGCAGAATTTTCTCCTACTTACTTGACATTTATCGTTATATTTCGGATAATTTATACAATATCTTTATGATTTATAACCTATGTGTTATTCTGATGTATAAACTATATTATTGTAAAGTTTTATGAAAATCCATTTAGTAGTTTTTTCCGTGCAAGAGCGTCAAACATGCATCCATACATCCATGTGTACAAATTTTCGCGTTTATAATATTAGTAAGACTATTACATATTTAAGTTACCTTTAATTTTTCGCGCCAAGTGTTTTCCGAATTTTTTTACACATAGGCAACGTGCCAAAAACATACAGCCATATAGCTCAAAGTGTTTGTACATTTTTGTCCTTGAAGTCTACAAAGTTCCACAAAACTTTGCAAAATTACACAAAGTCCCCGGCCATTACATCATCAAATTCAAATTCAAATGATATTTTATTTAAGTGACTTTTGAAAGCTCTTTAGAATCGTCAAATATTTTAAAAGCTACCACTGATTCGGAAGGGTCGAGCCACGAGAAGAATCAGCAAGAAACTCTTCAAGGAACTCTCTCAAGAAGCTAGACTTTTTAAAATAGTTCTTACAAAGCTGAGTTTAAATCACATTTTGCGTGTTAACTATAAAGTACAAAACTGGAGTATTTCAATTCCAATCAGAGGTAATAATTAGAGACAAATAATTAGAGGTAGCGCCATGCTTGTAGCCGAATTGGGCCGGCGCGTCCGGGTACCAATACCTCTTTCTCACATGAGTGGAACTGTAAGTTCTACAAGTACTACTCGCTTTAGCGTCTTTGAGTAAAGGAATATGTCCGGCCTGGATGACGAGAAAACAACATCCTCTGGGATTTTGTAATGTTTTTTTTTTTCATTAATAATAAACTGACGTTTTTTTTAATGAAATTAAGGCGAAGGAAGATGCGGGAAACAGATGGTCTTAAATAATTTAAATAGGTAATTTAAGTTTGGTTTGTGAGACTTCCCGGTGGCCTAAACTCGCCATTAAAAGGCGGCAACGCATCTGCTAGGCTTCAGGCCGTGCAGATGTCCATGGGCGTCGGTAGGCACTAAGGTGCCTGCTCGTTGGCCCCTTGTAAAATAAAAAAAAATCAATGGGTGAAATTACTTTAATAATAGATTAATAAGACTATCTTGATTATCTATAATTCTATTAGTAGTAATTTCATTATTTAGTGCGGCATATATATTATATTTATATTCTTATACTCAACATGGTAAGTATAGTATAGAAATATACAGATTTTATATATATTAAGCAAATTCATGTATAGTCTTAAGATTTCCTTTTTTATTGTGCAATAAAGTTTTATCAATCAATCAATAACAGTTTCTTATGCGTAAAATCCGCAAAAATCTTCAACGCCAAACCTTCCAACAGCTTTAACTCTGTTCCAGACTACTACATAGTGGTAGAAGTGGATTCGTACGGGCACTACTTCCGGAAGGCGAAGTCTAAGCTGGTGTGTCGGAGCGCGCAGCCGCGGTGGAACGAGAGCTTTACACTGGACCTCGAGGGGTCGCAGAACCTACGGCTGCTATTGTATGAGGACGCCGCGAGACCTGTGCTCCGAGGGAAATGCACTTTAAAGGTTTGTTAACGTACTTTCATAATGAATAGGCGCAAATATAAAGGTTCTCCTTTTTTTTTTTAGTAATTATGACGATAAATAATGGCCATGTTTGTCGCTATAATTAACCCGGTATACGGTTCTTTAACAAAATTCCAGTTGCCATATTTTAATCTGTCTATAGTTAAGTTTAAACAGCATTTTAATAATATTTGTGACTGTTTGAGATTGAAAAATACAAAAGGATAAATAATAACTTAACAAGTAGTAAAAGTAAGTAGCAAAACAAAATGACCTTTTGTCGTAGCTGTCCCGCGAGTGGGTCGGTGACAGCGTTTCTCGCACTGTATGTATCGGCGGCGGTTCCCTCCCGCTACGAGTGCGCGTGTTACCGCCCGAGCGATCGGCGAGACATGTGCCCAGCGCTAAGGCCGGAGCACTATTCGGGGCCAAGATAACTCACGTGGCCAAGTAAGTATAGGCGTCAGGCGTCATCCTATTAAAACGCGAACGCGCGATGCAATCGATCAATGTTCGTACGAATGTGCTATTAACATATACAAACGTCTAAGAAGTGTCTAATTGAAGTTTGATGCGATCGCGCACATTCAATTGGGACACTTCTTATGCCGGAGCCTGGTATAGCTTAAAGTGTTCGTACATTTTTGTCCTTGAAGACTACAAAGTTGTACAAAACTCTGCGCAGCTACACAAAGTCCCCGGCCACGCTATATGATGATTGAAACGATCATTCAAATAAAGCTATGTCTGGCTCCGGAATTAGACATCACTATGTTTGACCGCACGTTCAAACGAAGTAAGTTCGCTCGTATAGCACATTAACGTTCTATTAAGACGACGACTCAATCGTGCTTAACTATATCAACAGCATATCAGACACTATGAATCCATTGCTGGATGTAGGCCTCTTCTAAGGCGCGCCATTCGTATTGATCTTTCGCTTTTCTTAGCCAAATTTTGCATACCTATATCTGTGCCAAACAGTCAATCAGTCAACAGCATCTTTTGAGAAGACTTTAAAACAAATATGGCGCATTCTCGTTGTTTACACCTATTCGAATACTAGGCTACTGGGATCATATCCGCAGAAACCTTAGGAAAATTGTCAAAATATTCTTTGTTAAATCCAAAAGCGTAGAGAGCAACTGTGAACATACCATAACCGACTAGAGGATCGCCCAGCCTTATTCAAAGAGCGTATCTTACTATAAGTTCTAGAGGAATTAGGCACTCTTAACTCAAGCCATTGCATTTCATATACATATACATATGTTTACGATCATAATTATATTGTAATTTTTTTCCCAGGCGCGAAAAGCGAAATATTCCGTTTATTATAAGCGCGTGCGTACGCGAGGTGGAGCGGCGCGGAATCGGGGAAGTTGGCATCTATCGCGTGTCGGGGAGCGCTTCCGATCTCAACCGACTGCGCAAGAGCTTCGAGACTAGTAAGTGTTCCACAACCTCTGCATATCTAAAAAATTTAAGTGTCTGTTTGTAACGAAGTAATAGAAATATTTTACTTTCTTAAATATTTTTATTAGCCTATTCTGTCCCAGGCCAGTAGTGACTGGGCAAAGGTCTCCCCCTTCTCGGTCCACTTTCCTCCTTCTTGAGCCAATCTGATCCACAAATACCCGCAAAGGCATCCAAATCGTCGCATTACCTCTACCTTGACCTGTCGGTCGTCGGTACTTTACTAATTTATCAAAATAGGTTGTGTATACGAACGTGGTACAACGGTATTTTAAAAACAATTACATATGATGATTGTTTTCGTCCTTTGTTAAGGGTATTCTCTGAAAACGCTACACCTATTATGAGTGAATTTTCATAGCATTCATTCCAAAAATCCTTGCAAAATCCATCTTTGTACGTCCCGCGGTTTTTGGCATTTCTTGAAAGGGTTGAGAAGATAGTGATGTATACACGGTTTTAATTCGTTTTTATGATGGATTTCAGATGCGTATGAAGCAGAGCAGCTATTAAAGGAGGTGGACGTTCACTCAGTGACAGGAGTCCTAAAGCTGTACTTGCGTGAATTACCAGAAGCCTTGTTCACTGATGCACTGTATCCTGAGTTACTTCGTGCATGGGGATCGACGCAGGTATATAAATACGTAAAGCAAAATCTTTAGATATTGTTTTACGTATTGAAAATTGAGCTGACGGATGAGTGTGAAATTTGGCATAATTATAATTCATATAGAGAAAGGTGTGCGAATGCTAATATTTAAAAAAAAATATGCAATATTAATATAATTTAAATAGCCACACGTACACCAATGCCAAACTATTTACACCATTTACACACACATGTATTGGATGATGTCAAAGAGTAATTGTGACAACCTTATGATATATTAATTGTCAAATTTTATTTTTCTGTAATGGAAAAATATATCGTTGTTTGCAAAAGGGTTTGTGGGGGAACCTCGACCAGCCGGCGATCTCTAGTATATATAATTCATCCTAAAATATTCTTCAGCTTTAAACTTTGTTGACCTCTTAGTTACATACATTATTTAAGTATGTATAGCTAATTCTAATTTAAATTAACTTAAACAAAATTTCCAGGTTTGAATTGGGTTGATTGAGGTACCTTTTATCAATTAAAAATCATATTTATCATTTCTTGTTAGTACTACTGGTGTTTTAGCATACTTTATCCGGTAAGTAATACACATTGTCATTGATAAGTATTCACATGTGTCACAGGCACAGATCCGCCGTCGTGGGTGATTTGTGATATTACACTTTAACAGTCTTTGTTGAAAAGCTCGAATAATATAAGCTTTTTGAAATTCTCCCACTTCGAGTACTTTTACCTCTACCTATGGAGAATATAATAAGGGAGTAACATCTCTTATGAGAGAAAACTTGAAAAAGTGTCCAATATTATAGCTTTGATAGTAGTTCAAAAACCATCCAGAATGGCACTGGTGTAGACAAATGGTATGTTATGAGTGTAGCAATAGCAAATGAATTGACCAATAACCTCCCAGAACAGCGCGGCATAGTATGGAAGCAACAATGAATTGACTAATAATAACCTTTAAAATATACCATGATGCTGATGTGGCACCTGCTTATTGACGTAATTCGACGGATATTTTTAATATACGCCGATGTTACTCCTTTATGTAGTCTCCATGCTTATAATTTAGCCCTGCATGTCCTATAAATTTCCACCAAATTGCTCCCTTATGAGCGGAAAATAGTCCACGAAAGGGGTGGTTTTCCCCACCACCGTTTTTGAAGGCTGGATCTGCGCCTGATGTGTCATACTTTTCTATAGGGCGTGGGCTCTTCATCGGATTCGGGACCAGCGCACACGAGGCGACATGCTCTTCTCAAATGTTACGCACAACTTCCAGATCTCAACAAGAATTGTATTGACTTTCTCCTGAATCACTTCGTCAAGTAAGTAAAAGTTCATTTTAGACTGTGATATCAGTCATGCAATTTTTTTGTGATAGGACTACAAATATACGGTTTTTGGAATTTTTCGATATAGATTCTTCGGAACTTCAAGATATAGCTTCTTGCCAAATTTCGTGATTCTAGGCCAACTGGAAGTAGCCTATAACGTTTTGATTACTTTTTCGCATTCGAAAAAGTAATCAAGGTATGAGAAATGACATACTTAGAGGGTTGATTTTCAGCTTTAAAGGATTATAGACCTCATGATTTGGTATTGATTTCAACTCTGTAGCTCTACAAGTTGCTGAGAAAGAGAGTCTTAACGGACAGATTGGCAAGGCGGGTAACAAAGTGATCTCCTAAGGATTCCTTTTTTCTTTTGGAGAAACCCTATAAAATTAATAAATATACGTGTCCGAACAGAGTGAACCAGCACGAAAGTGAGAACAAGATGTCGCTGCACAACCTGGCGACGGTGTTCGGGCCAACGTTGCTGCGGCCCAGCGGGCAGGGTGGAAAGCTGCGCGCGGACCAGCTAGCTGCCGGCACCGTGGACGCCATGGCGCAGGCCGGCATCCTCTACACGCTGCTGCAGTCGCGGCACCTCGCGCAGCACCTGTCCGCACACCGTCCGCACCAACCCAACCAGCTGCCACCGCTCGACTGAACCTATTCCCAAGTTTTTTTTTCAAACGCGTATAGCATCGAGCACCAAACCCAATTTTGAGTGACGCACACGTGTCTGTTTTCTTGAACTAATAACGATAATCGATGAACGCCGGTTGCACGTACGAAAATGCATGACTCATTGTCACGTTCCGCCTGAGCCGAGCGTGCAAACGAGAGCGCGGAACAACCGATAGGGCGTGCCCCTATCGCTTGTTCGGCCTAAACAATCTGCGTTATCACGTAAAATTATCGTCCGTAAACAGGCTTTGCAGGAAACCAATTAATTAATATTTTTTTAATTCTTAAAATAAAAACGCGTATAGCAATCGAGAAACAAACCCGCCGTTGTTGTCAATTGATATCGAGTACTGCACATGTGTTTCTGTTATTTTATTTAATTCCTAAAAGAAACGCGTATAGCAACGAGCGACATCTTGTTTTTTTGGTTGTGTTCTACAAGAAACATTATAAAATTACAAAGAAATACATTCAATTATTCACTGTACATTATTATTACATATTCACGTATGTATTTTTTTTTTATAATTAGCATTTATACTATATTTATATATAACTGAAAAGAACAAGATGACTTAAGGTACATATAGAACATTCACTCGTTCTTTGTAAAGAAAAACACTGCCATCAAGTTTATTTTATATTGATAAAACTTCGGTCACAAACCCTTTAGTTACTTAAAATTATTATTAAACAAATAATGAAATCTTTGAGTCATTGTAATCATGGCGGGATCTTCCAATTGAGACCTATTCAGGTTTAGTAATGTTGGTTCCACCCAGAGTTCCCATCTCAAGTAAAGAATAGCAACTTGTAAGTTAATGATTTTTAAGTAGGGAATTTAATTTTTTATGTTCCCACCATATTCGTTAGCGGAAGAAAGTTCTTATACAATATTTAAGTGCATAAATTAAGATTGTATAACCTGGGCAAATACTAGTAAACAATGTAATATCTGCTTTATACATTCCATTTTGTATTGTATCCAACGTTGCAACACAGAGTAACAGAATTAAAAGATGCTGCAACATAACAAAAAAGTTTAATAGATCGAGTGCATATTTTCATCCCAATTTGTGATCTTTATTATTTTTGAAAGACTATCAAAATTTTAACGAGGTTTTCACAAATTTTAATGACAGCCATTGCCAAGTATGGAACTATAAAGTTAAAAAAGAATTATGGTATGAACATTTTATTAATTTTGAAATAAGCAGATACTATTTCTAAGAATACATATTTTCTTCTGTATAGTCTCGGTCCAAAACGAAAAGTTTTATTTGTATATACATGCACAATGCATATGTATATATATTTCTATCTTATCAAATTGATTCACTAAATTAAAAATTTGTTGGCACCAAAATTATTTGTGTGTAAAATTAGATCTGGAATAGTCTCCATAATTTGAAGCTATGAATATGCATTCGTTTTATGTCTTATTATATTATAGAATAGACATAACTAGTATATTATTTGCTGTACTTTTATTACAATCATAGTAGGTAATGTATACTCCTCTAATTAAAAAAAATATTCTGATTTCATTTTATGCATAAAAAGTAGAAACTATAAAATGACGCAAAAAAGTTTTGTTGTGATCATTCTGTTGTCATTGATGTGGTTTAGTAACAGAAGATGTGCTTCTTGGTAAATATAAATTAGTGGTAATGTAATATTGCATTTTTATAGAAAAAAGTATGAAATTTTGAAGGTATATTTACGATGCGACTCCAAACGAATATTATACAGATAATGCAAACAAACTTTCCTAAACATTCCATATAAAAAACAGACTGAAAGTAGTAATATCTTTTATAAAACTATAATTTTGCACAAAAGCTAGATCATTTAAGAAATAGGGCACAGACTTTTGTACTGTATTAGATATGCTATTATAAACTTTTTGCTACTCTCAAAATAATTTGAAAGAAACTGAAATTCATTTACCCGACTTCTGAGAAAGCCTGATCTCAGTTATGAAGTTAATTTGAACTTCATAATTGTATTAATTTTTTTTATTATATTAAAAAATGTAATTACAATAATATTCAAGGCTGAAACATTAGTCAAACGGAGGAATATGTAAGCACTTTTAATTGCAATTATTTCTTAAGTATTAAAAGGGACCGAATGTATAAAAAATTAGCTTAATTCAACTGACTGATAATGCTAACTTTAGTATGTTATTTTTCTTTGTACTTTAAAAAAATAAACATTAATGCAATTATTTTAAATAACATCCATCTACCACCTCATTAATAAAATTACAGTGAAGGAATATTCTTACTGCTTGTAACTTTCAAACATTACCAAGATAAACATGAGTTATTTTAATCTACGAGATCCGCTTTTTGTGCTGTGACCCCTGGAAATGTTTTCCATGTAGCAGCTATTCAATTACTAGTCGTGCATATTAAATACTTTAGGATTATGTTTATTACTATAATGGTATAACGATAAAAACTGTCTTCTCTGTGCATCAAAAAGCTAATTATAGTATGTCTTACATTAAGTGTTTTTATAAGTAGGTTTATGATGATGTTTGTTAAATTAGTACTTAAAAATCAACAAGCTACCAAAAACAAGATATAGAACAAAGTTATTGTTTCATTTAAAAGTTCTAATAATTTTGTTGAAATCAATTAATTTTTTTTACTTTTTCTTATCAAGTTAAGTAATAAATTATTTGTGCCTAGTTATAAACTTTTCTTTTATATATTTGCAAAGTTGTGTTTCACACCAAAGAGTATGGAAATGTTCACATCCAATACTAGAAGCAATAAAAACAGCCCAATTAGAAATTAATTGTATATTCATGTAAATCACAAATTTGTATTGTCACACATATTAATTTTTGGAATGAATTTTTTATTTAAAATGTATCTCATACCCCTTACAATGATAAACTTATGCTAATAATTATCTTAACTAACATCTTATTTTGTCTTTATTGTTAATTACTTAACTTTAACTTGTACTCTTTAACTTAGTTTAACATATTTGTTTAATCCAAATGACAAATCCTTTACAGCTCTAGATTAACTTAATTTATTGGTATTGGATACAAAAAAAATATTGGTAGCAGACATCACAAAAGTAATGTAATTAAAAAAAAATTGGATGTTTTTTATATTTATAATAATTACTAAGAGGAATAACATTTTTTTTTTTGCCTTTTTAAGGACATTTATTGAATCATTATTACACACATAGATTTAACAAAAATTAAATTTTGCACAATTTATGAAATCAATGTATCTTTTGCATATAGTTAATTATTCTTTTAAATATTTTTATTTTAGTTAAAGGGAAAAGGTATAAGCATTTATGTTCTGATCCTGTAGTATTTGGTCATCATCAAACATATTTGTAATATGAGATAACTTTTAGGTACCATTAAAGTATGATCAAAATGTTTGCAAAAATATTTCCTACATATTCCTTGCATCAAAATAACAATTAAATTGTTTAATAAGAAAATCATAGCCAGCATTACTTATAGGTATATCATTAATTTGTGGCAAATATTATAAGATAATTAAGAAAACCACTTTGATATGTATTTAATTTTTGTATATAATTGATACTAAATGTAGTTATGAACCTTTCACAATAAAATGTATTTTTAATACACCTTTAAAAGATTCTTTTATTATTTACTAAACATGTTAAAATAACAAGATTAAAACAATATTACAACTGCTAATTATAATGAGTTTAATAAATGTTTGTAAGCATCAATCAAATTATAATCTGAATTTTTTTCAAAATAATATAATAAAAATGATGCAATCATTATTAATAAAGAAGCTATTGTTCTAGATTTCTTTAAAACAAATATTGTTGTAAGAAGTAAACCTAAATATAAAGCTATTCTTATCATTATATTAAGTAAACTATGTGCATTAAAACATGTACCAATAATTAAAAAACCATTAATATTGCAAGAAGTACAATTTCTAGGGCCAGTGCCCACACAGGTTTTGCAAGTTTGGTCACAGGATTTGCAGACATGTGAACCTTGTTTGTTTATGCAAAACTCATTTGCTTTACATGTATTTAAATCCAAACACTCATTTACATCCAGGCAAATACCTGACTGCATATACCATCCTGTTGTACATTGTAAACAATTGTTGGGCCCTTCACCTACACACTTATCACAAGATAGGTGACATGGTTTACAAACATCAATATTTTTATAAAAGTTTGCAGTACATTCATCACAATCGATTCCTGAATATCCTCCCATGAGATCGGCGTGAAGTGGCGGCAATGCTGGCACGTCTGGTGATGGTGTTGTTGTCGCGTTTCGTTCGGTTTGTGAGAATTCCCGGCGTTTTCATTTTTCGCGCGGAATCCAATTTCATTTGCTAAGCAGCCTAGCAGCCTAGGCGGTGGCAATATAATAATATTTTCATGGAGCTGATCATCTGATGATGAAGTCGAAAGGTGACCAAAGGAACTACCACAAAATACAAGATAAGACCATCGAGTTTGGGCTCATTTGATGACCGCCGCCGTAACCACCGTATTGTGCGGAAGCAACCGCTAAAGCCGTCACGACTACGAAGATCTGCAAAAACAATGTTCCAATTAATGTGAAGTAATTCATTCTCAACCGCAATACACAAAAATTTCAAAAACTATATGGTTCATTCTCGTAAAGGTAAAACGAATATTGTAATTTTTTTTTTTCAAGATAAAAAGAAAACAATGAAACAATAAAACATTTTTTTCCGTATGTGTATTAGCTTTATGTATGCATTTATATAATATTTTGTTTGCGTACCTTTGAGTACATTTCGGATATGTGGTTGTTTGCTTTATGAAGTATATTAAGTAACTGATAAGTATTACCGTAGTTTTGGCACTTTTATACCATTCTTATGATGTTGTATATTTTAATCAACTTCAATTAATGTCGCAATAATGGACAAGTGATCGAGCGGTTTTACTGAAAGCCTACTTACTGAAGTACATATCATATGCGAGGTCAAATCTGTCTGTTGTTAACCCGCCCACTAAAAATTACTTTTTACACTCTTGAACAATTGTCAAATATTTCATGTTTATAATAAACTAGCTTTTCCCGATGCTCCGTCCGCGTAAATTTTAGAAGTTCTCAAAAGGGGAAAAAGAGCCCTGATTTTGAAACATTTTCGCTCGTTTTACTACCTATATGGCTTTAGGCTATATTTTAGCGTAATAATATATAGCCTAAAGCCTTTCTCGATAAATGAGCTATCTAAAACTGAAAAAAAAATTCGAATCCGACCAGTATTTTCTGAGATTAGCGCGTGCAAGCTAACGAACATACAAAATCTTCAGCTTTATTAATATATGAGCATAGTATACATATTTTTTATCCAATTCAACATAGGGCAATGAGATTTTACGTGAAATAGTAAACTATTTTGCTTAAATACACTAATAAATATGAGGGAAAATCGGTGCAACCACTTTGTAGAGTCTATCTCCTTATGATGCTTCGGTGTAGAAGCGAAACGTACATTTAGGCACATCAGAAATTCTGTGTAGTGCTGTGCTTTGCTGTGCTTGTGCGGATTCGGTGGTGTAGCTTTCGTGTTGCAGCACTGCACCGATTTTTCCTCATATTCATTCGCGGATTTAAGCAAAATAGTTTAGTATTTCATGCATATCATGGATTCCGGCAAAGTAACAACTGATTCTATCAATTAAATGAGATATTATACTACGAAAATAGTTTTATCCAAGCCTTCCTGAACTTAGGTAATCTTTTAAGATTACTTACTACTTTAATATATTCATATTCAGCTCAACGATTGAGGGATATGAACCCTGTGAAGTTCTAGATTTATTTACCAATTATGCCAAGCTATTATTATTATAATTCCAAAAAAATCCATTCTTCATTATTTGCTAAATTATTTCCTTCATATAAAACGTTTAAACCCGATTAAGATAGAATTACTAACAATAAGAAATTAATAAATGAAGAATGAAATAAACAAAAATTTAAATAACAACCAGGCATTGCTGGATTTTTTTTAATTTATATTTCTCTCAGTTGAAAGCAATGCTTCGTAACACAAATATTAATCGATCACTTGAGATATTTTGAAAAGTGCCTACGTTTAAATAATGGTTTTAAAAGTGTTATAAATGTGTTAATATTTTCTGCACTTGCTCTTTTATTGATTTAGGAAGGAACTGATATAGGGTATAAAAATAATAAGTCATGATATAATATTAATGTTTAAAAAAAATGAGAGCACAAATACTTTTGACTTATAAAATGAACATAATTGCTCTATAATTCAGGATTCATGAATAAAATCATGAATCCTGACTGTTTTTAGTCAGGGTTAAATTGTATTCCTCATATATATTAAAATACTCGTATTTATTAAATTATGTCTTATTAACTAGTAGTGAAAAATCTTCCATGTTTCAAGTCGTTTAGTTTCTGTAGCCAGTACCAAAATAACATTTAATTTTTTTTATGTTATCCTGTTTGTTCTTAGGGTCTCGTTGGAACGGCGGCTTTGATAGAATTTTAACTGATATAGTGATTATATACATACTCAGATAAACTCCTTACCTGACTCCGAACTCCTTACTATGTTCAATGTTCATGTCAGACCAACACCAAAGAGGTCAATCTAAGTATATAACTCGGATGGGCGAAGTCCAAACTACAAGAAATCTTCTCGTCCGCAATACCCCAAACCCTGTCTTTGACCAGTGTGTATTGATCTTTAGGACCAAGACATGGCCCTTAACTCTTGGCCTATTACACGAGCTCAAAATTACTCAACGTGCGAAGGAGAAAGCATTGTTAGATGTTTCGCTGCGTGACTAAATTCTAAATGAGGAGATCCGCAGACGAAGTACCCGGCATTGCTCTCAATATTTGCCAGTTGAAGAGGCAATGGGCAGGCTACATAGCCTAAGGAACTGATAACTGATAGGGAGCAAAGGTTCTGGAATAGCGTCCTCCTACTAGTGTACTAGGAATTGGAAGGCCTCCTCCGCGATGGAATCATATCACAGTTAGGATTGCCGGACAACGATAGATATCATTAGCACAAAATCGATCTCTGTGGAGGTCAATGGATATCTATGTTCAGCTGTGAACAATATCTTACTGAAGCAAGGAAGGAAGTATCCCTCCCCTACTTATTTTCATTTGACGTGACTGATTTGTTTCTTATTCCGATAGCCCTTATAGTTTGGGCAATGTCACCAAGAGGAATAATGGGTCTACATGACCCTTGTTTATGGGCCCTAAAACCAACAAAAACGGCAGTTTTGCGGGTGCCTTCCATGATGCCACACCGGCTAGTGATATAACGATGATGATGGTACTAATGCAGCTTTAGATATCCCATTTTATACCAGTTCATAAAAGAGATATTTAAGTAGGTTATAGAACACCTTCGCTGCTGTATCCCTGGTTCGATTTTTACTACATTAATAAGGAGCCTTGAAGCACCAACAAAAATGGCAATTTTGCGTGTGCCGTCCATGAACGCCACACCGGCTAGTGATATGATGATGATGGTACTAATGCAGCTTTAGATATCCCATTTTATACCAGTTCATGAAAGATATATGTTAGTAGGTTATAGAGCACCTTCGCTGCTGTACCCTGGTTCGATTTCTACTTTATATTAATTAGTATTGTAGCCGTTTTTGCTAAACTCATTTGTGGATTGGAAGTATTGATGTGGATACAGTGGAAAAAGGTTATCGTTTACAAATAAATTTAAATAACAATATAACTTTTACGATGTTTTATTAACATAAGAAGGATAATTTACAAAATAGGCATTTAAATTATATCATAAAATAGGTCGCTTAGTGATGGACGGGATGATGGGCAGGAACTTCGTGGGTTGCGTGACCTTCACGGTGGACGACAGCGTTGAAACTGGAAGAAACGAAATATACGTTATTTATAATCTATTCATCTATTAATCGTAGCGTTATGTGTAAGTTGTATAATGCTATGAAATTACAAAAACGAATATGGACAAGGTAAAAATATTATATGACGTTTACTAAGAACACTAGGAATGATTTTAGGTTCATTTCGTGTTCTCCATAACCCTCTAAAAAGCTTAAACATTTGTTTCAGGAGCCCGAAAGGAATACATGTTTCAAATGGCTGTTTGGGACTTTGATCTGGTGAAGCCTTAACAATAGTTAAGGACTTGCAATAACTTACCCGCTGTGTGGATCAACAGTGTAGTCAACACGACGGATGGTACCGTCGGCTTCATGCAGCCTATTAGTTGACCTCTAGGACTACCTTGAGATGTTTACAAGAGATTAAATAGAGCTGGCCCAAGGCGGTGATATGTGCTGTGGCTCTTGAGTTTCATATGCAAATATATTATCTCATATTATATACTTTTTGTGATGAAAACACACTTCTTATATAATATGGATAAATAAGTATTTTTTATGTATAATTAGATTAGTTTTTTTTTTGTATCAAAAACTAATTTTGATATAGAAACTAATTTTAAAAATTGCAACTACTATTTGTTGTTGGCATGAAAAATAATGACTCTTTAAAAACTTTGAAATTTTGTAAATTTTTATGTTTTGGCTCTTCCAACTCAAAAGGTCGCCGACCCCTGGTCTAGTGGTATAAGAAGAGTAGACTGACTCAGGTTCGCACAGTCGATTTTATATATATAAAGATTTATTTCTTGGCTTGAATATAATTTATTTGTTTGTCTTCTGATAATAATAATATAATTTGTACTGACTCACGATACCTAATAATACCTTCACGTATAGGTCAGGGTTTTATAAACTTATTATTCCTCTTCTGTCTGTATTGTATAATCAAATTAAAGTGCTTCTATTAAATGAATTTGATGTTCCGATTTGTTTATTTTATTTCACTTTATACGTAGCGAAGCACGTACCGGGCCGCTAGTAGACTATAATTATATACTCAATTAAACTATAATTCTGCCAAATACTCCTCCGTTCGCGCAATTTTCCTAAATGGTATCAAAATTTTTCACTTCACGTATTAATCTTATACTAAAACATAAAGCTAAAGAGTTTATTAATTTATTTGCGTGAAGGGGCTTATCTCAGAAACTACTGGTCCGATTTGAAAAATTCTTTCAGTATTAGATAGCCCATTTATTGAGGAAGGTTATAGGCTATAAGTCATGGGAACAACCCGTATATACATAAGTAGATTAAGGTTTAAATAATACATATCTAATACTGATCGACGCAATCACATATAACTTTGGCAATGAACCATAACTGATTGCTTCAGCAATGAAAAATATAACAAAGATAGATTTACATGTTTTTTATTACACAGATATAGCTTAATACGGGTTTTTAACAAGTTTTTTCTTAATTGTAATGTATCATCTATACATACAAATAAAATTGAAACGTCTGTTTGTAACCTCGAAATTAAATTATTTTAAGAGTATAATAGGTAGTAGAGACTACCTGTGCCTGCGACTTCATACGTGTAAAATTAGGTAAAAAAATAGATTCAATTTTAGCCTGATGATATACCTATAGCCTGCCCTGTAGCCTTCCTCGATTAATAGGCTTTCTACACTGAAAGACTTTTTCAAATCGGACCAGTTGTAGTTCCTGGTATTAACGCGTTCAAGCATACAAACAAACAAACTCTTCGGTTCTATATATTAGTATAAGGTATAAAAAACGAAAGGTCACCTGACACAAAATCTCGAAAACTGCGGGACTTATAAACATGAAATTTGGCAGGGAGATAGTTTATAGATTGTAGACATCTTCTAAGAATGAATTTTGCAGTAGGGTCAGAATAAGGAGGTCCAAGGGCAAGTTTGATTTAGCGCAAACGAAGTCGCATTAAGCTGCTAGTGTTTAAAAATGGGCAGGTAGTTGATCTGATTATAAATAAATAATATGGAGAACTGCACTACGTTAAGTCCCTACGCCATACATTACCAGTATGCTCGCAGATGTCTTGCCGATCTTTGGCTGACTGAGATATATCAAAGAGGAACTTGTTCCTTGAAGTTCGTGAAAGGACAAAAAATATGTTTTCGTTGTTTTCTAAAGTCCGTTTTTAGATAAATTATGAGAAGTTCGTCTAAGTTGTTTAATTAAATAAATGTTAGCATTAACATTTTGATAGTGCTTTAAAGCACTAGGCACATGTTACTTAAAGTTTGATATTTTTAATTGCTCACCGAACGTAAAATAAAATTAAAAAAAAAATACCTATTCCAGTTTAGCGGCTGCCAAAAACGGGCTAAGGTAAAGCGAATCTTCTGAATGAGTGATGTAATGCAAAAACTTTAAATCAGAATCCGGTTTCGGTTCACATTGCTTGAATTTGGCTACGGCCTTGACAAACAACGCAGTGCCAAAGACCGACCATTGGCTATATTCTTCGCTGGACACTCGGAGTTGCCCGATACAAAATTTTCAGTGGTATTTTTTTGCATTTTAACCTCTTTTTACCGACCTTTTGATGCCAGAAACGCTTGTCTGCCATCATAAATATTAAAAAGGTTTTTTTGTACCCTTCTAGAGTAGCTATTATCCAATCCATTAATATATTATAAAGTTATATGTTATATCTTTTTTAATTATAGTTTTATAATAGTGTAATTATAAAGTTATTTTCTTTTCACAAATATGAAACAGTTGACTCGTTTTTACACTCGAAAACAAATCATATTAATATGGAATTGTTCCTCTTTTGACTTAATACTCTTTGCACTTAACCCTATATACTTCGTTGTTATATATTTTGCATTCTACTTAATAGAATATGGCAAATGAGGTCAGGCGTGCATAATTTATTGCATGTTAAGTCTAAAATCTGAATTGTTAATGTTGCTTTGAAAGAACTGGTGACGAAAGAAAATAAATTAGCTTATTAGATCATTTGATGCCGTTACGCGGTTCGCATTAGCGTTGATTAAAATCGTGACATGATTGAGACTAGCTTCCTGTGGGCCTAGAACGAACATTTTCATACTAAATACAGTCAATTGGTCGACTTCAAACGGTTCTAAAGGTTCGTGCTACGCCTTCTGGTCGCATCGGCCGTTCTGCCAATTCTCCCCGCATTTTAAATCTTTCATATTATTTTCTAAGATGTATATTAATGATAAACGTAAAGGGCAATTTTAATCTGCATAGAATGTATTACGTATCTAGCGTATTTAATTGGATAAGAATTAATACGATATTCTTTTAAATGGCTTCGTAAATAGTTCATTATTTTTTTTTCGTAATATGTAAAAGATAAAAATGGTTACTGTGGATTTATACTTAGGATATAGACATATAACATCGCAAACTTTTTTAAAGATCTTTATATTAACTTTTTAATCTATCTCGTGAGGTTTAAGCCAACGCGCGAAATAAAAGAGCACAAAAGTACGGTTTTTTCGCCATCATATTATTTTTAATTGACCTCGCATAAAATGTATCGATATATTTGATAACATTTTAAGTATGTACTGCATCGCGTGGGATTTTTTAGTAATTAGAGGTATCGATACCAATTTTTTTTAATATTATGATAGCACCGTTTTTGTTTTATAAAACTTATGTAAACTTGCGTGAGTCCTTTTGACCTAAGAAGTAATTTGGCTCTATCGAGAAATCCGTGCTTAGCGGACGTCTACTAATTATAAAGTACCTCCCTGAGATATTTCATCCTTGTACGTCACGCGGTTTTCGAGATTTCTCTTTAAATGACCTTTCGTGTATATATACATAGATTGTATTACGTATTAGATACTGGTATCTAAACTAAAAGATGTCTGGACATCTTATTCAAATCTATACTAATATATAAAGCTGAAGAGTTTGTTTCTTTACTTCAACGCGCTAATCTCAGGATCTACTAGCCCGATTTGAATTCTTTCAGTGTTAGATACCCCCTTTATCGAGGAAGGCTATCAACGAATATAATCTATAATATAATTATCTACATAATATCACAATAACTTTGGTAATCGCGTGACGGCGAACAAAAAAGTACCTGTAACATTGGTTACATGCTCTGCAGAACATAGGGTACCTACATTAATTATAAAATTTACATTAACTCGCAACATTGAATCATATCCTTACTTTTAAACGGAACCTTGATATTCTATATTAAAATGTGCGGTCTAAAAATGCACGCGTCTCTACTAAATTTCATTATTTTTAAGCGTGAAAGTTTAACATTAATTGCAACGCTTGCTTGTGTGTGTGTAGAGGTTTAATTGTAGACTCAAACTCAACCACGTACTTCAAAGCCAACTTATCAGGCGATGGGCTTAGCAGAGTTTTAACGGTGTAGTGGTTTGGAGGAGCGTGCATTTTTAGACTGAACGTATTCTACACGACTTTGTATAAGAAAATAAGGCAAGCAAAAGAAAATATGCAAATTATAATATAGAAAGTCTGAGGATATACTCTATTTATATAACACAGGCATTAAGTTGTCTATCTTAGGAACAGACGTCCGTGTGTCATATAGTCCTGTATATATTTATTATTTATTTATAGTAGTAAATAGGCTATGGAAGTATATAGACATATTTGAAACTAGCTGTAGACGACTACTTCGACCGCGTAAATTTAGCGATTTTGTTGAATTTTATTTGTACGGATCTCCAATTATTTAACTAAATATAATGTAGTCTAATGTTATTTCTTTTAACGTCAGCTATCTGCCAGAGAAAGTCCCGTCTCAATCGGACATGGCGAATCGGCCCGTTCCGCAAATTACCCGGAACAATCCGACGGACAGAGGGACAAAAATATTTAACTTGTGTTTTTGTTATGGGTATCGTATATATAATCATAGAACTAGTGAAAGAATTTCACTATGACGTTGCAAACAGACACATCAATTTAATTTATATGTATAGATTACAAAAGATCGTATCATTTGTTTGCCTTAACCTTGGTTTATCAGGAAAGATCGAAATAATGTTCTTGACAAGCCAAGGTCTTTTAGTAGGTTGTACAGGGATTCTGCTGGTATACCCCTTGCTCCTACCTCTACCGCATATAAGCTGGTATTATAACCCTTTTTGGTGAGGTCATTGGTTAGGTCAAAGTACTTGTTCGTTTTTATCAGATGGTCTTTAGGAATGTTGGTCTTCCATGGAACTGTAAGCTCTACAAGTACTATTCGCTTTAATGTCTTTGAATAAAGGAATATCTTCGGCCTGGAAAATGAGACAACAATATCCTCTCGGATTTTGTAATTTTTTTCATACGTATCCATCAAAAGAGCCCAATCGGGTGCAGCATCTAAGATGGAGACCAGCTTGATTCTCGATTTCATTTCGAACCTTCTTTAACGAAATTGATGTTCTTTTTAATTACAGTCAGTCCCTTTTGAGCTCTTGCGACGGAGAGGCTTACGAATTGATTTTTTGTTAAGCGTTCGAACTTCCAAAGTAAACGAACACTAATTCCGTTATTAAATAGCCCAGCGTCACTATAAAGAGCGCACTCTTAAACCTACACCCGGGCACTACATTTATTCCTTCCCTCGCAATGCGATGGGTCCTGCAACAGTGCGGTGAATCCACGGAACGCTAAGAAAATCAACTCTCTCTATAGTACTAGTGGATCCGGCAGATGCTGTCCTGGCCGAATGCTGGGTTACTTACTATTTACTACATTCCATTATCCTATAATATTGTTCCCGTTCCCGTTCCATAATGGTTCACTATTTTGGCGTTAATGGCTTAAACGTGAAAGATAGATATATACCTTCGCAGGCTTTTTTACGGAACTATTCAAGATAAACATGTCCTTTATATACTATATATGTATGTATGTATAACTCTAACGGTTTTTGCAACGCACGCCAGAATAGCTCGCATATGGCAGAATTTTCTCCTACTTAATTGACACATATAGTTATATTTTGAACAATTCACACAATATCTATAAAATTTATAGCCTATACATTATTCTGATGTATAAACTATATTATTGTAAAGTTTTATTAAAATCCTTTCAGTCGTTTTTCCGTGAAAGAGCGTCAAACATACATCCATGTTTACAAACTTTCGCCTTTTAATATGTATTAGTAAGATTATGTTATGCACATCGTACAAGCGCGTTATACGAGAATACTCCTACAACGCGTTCTCCTATAACACAGATTAATCTACCGTGTTTTAGGGGGTTTACAGTGTACTGATAATCATGATGGATTTAAATCGAGAAGGTATCCGATTCAAGCATTGAAGCCACTCGGGACTAGGGTATTGTCGCACGCATTCTTTACACTTTTAATTTAAGCTTAGTAGAAGTAGACATATTTAGTAAGATATCTAGATATATCCAATAAAACATACTAACATATTATTAAAAGAAAAAACAAATATATTATGTTCATGTATTAGATTTTTTTTTATGTTACAAGGGGGAAACGAGCTGGCATTAGACCTATTGACGCCCATGGATATCTGCACGATCAAAAGGTTAACAGATGCATTTTTGGCCTTTAACGACGAGTTCAGACCACCGGAAAGTCTCACCAACCGAACGAAACGTAACAACAATACCATCACCTGACGTAAAAGCACTGCCGCCACTTCACGCTGATCTCACGTGAGAAAGAGGTACTAGTATCCGGACGCGCCGACCCAATTCGGCTACAAGTGTGGCGCTACCTCTAATTAAAAAGACAGGAGTAGGGAAAAGGGATGGAGAAAAAGGATATAAAGGTAGATGGGGAGGAGACAAAGGATGCGGATACTACTGTCACAGACTGATTAAGGGGTGTGACAGCAGCTAGGATGCTCCGGGGGCGCGTAGCCGTAGTGGATCGAACCAGTTATCGGACAGAAAAAGGATATAAAGGTAGATGGGGAGGAGACAAAGGATGCGGATACTACTGTCACAGACTGATTAAGGGGTGGGACAGCAGCTAGGATGCTCCGGGGTCGCGTAGCCGTAGTGGATCGAACCAGTTATCGGACAGATAAAGGAAGTTCCACCCCCTGGAAGCTGGGAGGGAAACAGCTAGTAATTGTAGTTATCGGACAAATAAAGGAAGATCCACCCCCCGGGAGTTAGATATGAATAAATTAATACACCAATTAAAAACAAGTCCCGCGAACAGGGAGCTTTTGAGTAAACAACTTTTAAAGTACATAAAGAACAATTTAATTTGTCTGACCTGGTAGCGTCGAAGCCTATTCATATTCCGACAACGCCCGAACACCGAACAACTAATTCCCAAGTAATATATCAAGTTTCAATGATATTTTAATCTCTTGTGAATTTCTTAATAAATTTATGAGACGAAACTCCGTTTATTGGGTGTTGAACATAACGCGCTTTTTGTTAGTTGTAGACGAGATCCGTAATATTTTATACTAGCCGTTTGCCGCGACTGCGTTCGCGAAAAATTGAACTTGCGAGAGCCCTTATACCTCTTTAACAAATGACGTCCGCTATGAACAGATTTTTTGATAAGGTCAGAACCCTATGATTTTTTTCTTAGCGGATTTCTACCAATTTAAAACTACCTTCTAAAAAAAATTCAATTTTGTACGTCCCGCGGTTTTTGAGGTTTTGTTACAGATCAGCCACTATTAGCCTCTATATATATAGAGGTTGTGTGATGATTGATGTATAACTATCATAGATTAACTTCCATGGATTGGTTATGATGTTGTTTTTAAAATCAAGTATGTCGTCATCTACATGGACACGTGTCTGTGTGTCTTTTTCGATTATATCACTTATAACCACCTCGATGTCCAAAAATTATTTAGCTGGTTTTTGGTATGTCTTAAATTTGGCTTCTTAATATTTAATTCGTTAAGGAACATTTCTAGGATTCCTCCTATAGAGGATTCCTTTGTTTATTGAACTTAGAGGAATCCAAGGACGTAGTGATATTGAAATATGCATTCAATATTTATGTTACATTATTAGAAAGAGACAGATAGAAAATTACACTATAGTTCTCTCTAAAAACATTGCATAGTGCAACAAAGATAGCTCTACCTTAGATCATAGGTTGTCTCTGTCTAAAGTTGGAACGGTTCAATACAGAAATATTACTGTATCTATAATTTATGAAGGAATCTCTCTTTGAGTGATTCCTTTGTCTATAGTACATGAATAGGCTGATTTAACATACAAAATTAATTAAGCCGGCCATCCCATAGAGTAAACGTCGATACCTTAATTAGGGTAAGTTTGACAAAGGTCTCGTTCAATGATGAAATTAATAATTCTTCACAGAGTTAGCTTACATTTTGGTATTAGAAAATTAACTGCTCTGATTTTCAACTATAATAACGTAGAAATAAAGTCGATTTTATATAAATTGTGTAGTGTGTAAGAACAATTGTGGATAATAAAGGATCTAGTGTAACGAACTGAATTGTTTTTTAATAAGTTATAAATCTCAGGTCCTTTTACATAGTATGTTATGTATAATGAAATTTTTATAATCTGTTTAACTGTCACAGGAGTTATTTTGTTTCGTCAGATGAATGAGTGCAAGTGCTTTGGCATTAAACTAGGAACCTGCAGAGTGTATCTGTGCCAAATATTTTCAAATTATTAATCATACATTAGAGGAGGACTTAGCTTATAAAGTGTATTTAAGTCGATCGCTGGGTACATTCATTTCTCAAAGGCCGGCAACGCATCTGCTAGACCTCCGGTGTTGCAGTTGTCCATGGGTTTCGATAGTCACTTGGGTGTGTGCCGGCTGCTCGTTTGCCCCTTGTTATATAAAAAATAACAATTTTTACTGAGGTGGGGTGAAAGATGGGTGACCCATTCTAGCACTGATTTTCATATATCCGACCTCCTCCAGGTTTCCGAAGACATGTAAAACATTGGGCCGGGATTTATGACACTGAGTGATATTGGTCGTGAGATTGTAGAGATTGTGGGGGTTACGGGGATAACGTCATATGGCAGTCCGTCATATTAACTCGCCCCACAAACACATCCTCTACAATATAAGCGGTTCCTGGTACTAGACCGGGATATCGCTAGATAGAAAAAGATCAATTGTGCATTGCACAATTACAGTCAATAAATACTGTCTTTGCTAAATTTATTGACTGAAATTTAAACATTACAGATACAAGGAACGACTGGCTTTAAGACATTATATTCCTTTCAATTAGCGAACTAGGTAAACGTTGCAAGGAACATTAGGAGCGAGTTCAACTGAATCAAATTTATCGGAATCGGAAAATTAATTTCTGCAGCGGGCGCTTCTTAATTTGCATTCAGTAAAACTGAAAATTCTGTCAGCGGTTTGCATTCCTTTAAATCTGTCCGATGACCCGGAACCATTCACTGAATTATGGAATTCAAGCGAAAGGGCGAAGACTGTCGAGACACGCTTATATGTAAGGGTTCCGTATCCGCGTTTCCCTATTTCACCAGTGTGATACGCCGATAGTGATGTGGATGACAAAACTCCGGGGTCCGCGATTCGATAAACTAGACAAACTATAGACAGGCAAAAACTTTGGGAAGTCTTGATAGCTAATGTTTTTTAAATAAGGGTGAGTAAAGTCTTTTTTTTTCTGACTGAAATCTTTTTAGTATTGCTGTCCGTTTTGAAACCAGTCTCTGCTAGGCTATAGTCTTACTGCTGGAAGAAAATTTACGCTAGATTGTAGAGCTACATGCACGGTATTGTTGGTATTAAGAAGAAAAATGATATAATTTTATCTTACGTCGCACTCACTTATAGCACAAAATTTACGTTAGGTTTGAAGAGTAATTAAACTAGGTTAGTAATACATTTGAATAAATTAAAGAATACTCTTTAATTTATTCAAATGTATTACTTACGTAGTTTATGAGTAAATGAAATGTGTACTAAATATTAATTATGTAATGTGGATCTTAGTTGTTCGAAACAAATAAATGATTTGATTTGACGTAAAAGAAACTCGATAGGCCTATATTTAACGTTACTTTGTGGCTGGTTATTTATTTTTTTAATTGAAATAGGATCGAATCTGCAAGAATATTATAATTGAACCACTCTCACTTAATATTGCACATAATAATTAATATAACAAGGAAGAAAAAGAAACAATGCATACAAAAATGTGAAAATAGAATACTTTTAGTTATGTAGAATAATTTCACAGGAGTCCACTGCTTGACGTAGGCCTCCTCTATGGATTTCCACAAAGATCTATCTATTACTTAACAATTAATAATATTCCAAATTGTTGAGAACAACCACCTAGCATTTACCAAACGTTGGCAACGGAAACATAGACGTTATAATATGACTATAGCGTTATAACTGCGAAAACGTATTTCGTATTGCTACATGATCCAAGAGCCCATTTGCATTGCGGGATTAATTTGCATTCTCGACCGAAACGGATCGTGGGGGAATTCGCTTGCTTCGTTCCATTTCCTCCCGACAATGGATAATTCATTTTTTGAATATCGTGCCAACGGTCGTCGTCATCCGTGCAGCGCCATCTAGTTTGCTTTGGTGTAACCTTTTTTTTCACTCGACATCATTGCCATCTGGTTATGTAGCGGTAGCTATAGGAGGATTACATTATTAACTTATATCTTGAAGTGTAATCCACGTAAAAATTCGTTAAGTCATTAAAAAAATATTTAAAGAAAGAAAAGAGAAATACAAATAAATTAAAAGTATCTATTGAGTATCGCAATTGTACAAAAGTAAAATTCCATCGAGAACAATATCCCGCTTGCATAAATTTCACAATAGATTTTTTTACCTATTGCGCCACTTTTATATTTCTTTAGTGTTTATTTTATATCTTTTTACTGAAAACTATTAACTTCTATTGAGGTTCTTAACAAGGAAAGGAGTGCAAAATAAATATTATAAACTCCTTCCCTATTTAATACAATCAAGCTGTTATGACTTTGTTGCACTCAACTGATATATAAACAAGGTTATTTTTTCAAAGATCTTTTAATTCAAATTTATTTGAAAGAATTTTTCAAATCGGATAAGTAGTTCCTGAGATTTATATATTAGTATACATTAGATATAACTAATTAGATTTTATCATTTAAGGAATTCACTCTTAATCTTAACTCAGCTTTAGTCTAGTCTGATAGAATGGGCGAAAGAGAAATTGCCTATATATACTTCGTGATAAGTATACATTTGTAATTATATAAATCTATATCGAAGTATTTATTAACCGAGTATGAGATGATCTAGAGAATGATCAGAATTCGTTTTATAAATATAACCTTTTTGTTTTCTATAAATATGTACGTGTCTTGGCAGATTTCGGCCATGGCGACCGTTTCAAGTTCCTTGTAGCTGATAATAATGTGGAACTCGCTTATGGTTTATGTAGCCAATTTTCTTGTGGAAAGTCTTTTTACACAGTGAACATGTGGGCAAACCATTACTATATATGTAATTGATTGCCGGTGTTCGAGCTTTTATGTCATCGCGCTTAGCGTTCGCGAGGTAGAAATTTATAAACATAGAAACAAAGCAAAGAATCCAGTCAAATAAATGGCATGCAAGTTAAACTAGCAAACCTGAGCTTTGTGACAGCTCGTGTAGTTTTTCATATATAATTTTTTTCATTGTGTTTTTGACAGATAACACATCTAGATATGAAGTTAAATTACTATGTTAAAGCATAAATTTATAGGCGTGATTGTTTTTAGGGTTCCGTAGTACTACAAGGAACCCTTATAATTTCGCTCTGTCCGTCCGTCTGCCCGTCTGCCCGTAAGATGGTCCCCCCTAGCAATTCCTAACTATTAGACGTAGAGGCTTGAAATTTTCCATGTTGATAGGATATGCTAAAAACTCATTAGGAAATTTTGAAAAGGAATATTTTGAACAAAATCTACAACTTTTGAAGTTATTTCACAAATACGTTTATAGTGTATCAGATATGGAACCCTTCTTTATGAGTGTGTCTTGACACGGTCTTGGCTATTTTTTAGTCAAATGTGCTACAAAACTGGCCAGGTTATTGTATTCATGAAAGAACCACTGTGCCGTGGGCGTCTCTCAGGGGTTTGTGATAAAGTTGTCCTGCGAAATATTTTAACTAAATTAAGCTAATATTCAAAGATATCTTTTGTAAGCCATCTCACATACTTTATAGAGCAACCAATTTAATTACTGACATACAAATAATAATAAATAAATAAATAAATATATATATACAGGACTATATATCACACGGGCGTCTGTTCCTAATGCCGAAGTCAGACATAGCTCAAAGTATTTGTACATTTTTGTCCTTAAAGTCTACAAAGTTCTACAAAAATTTTGTGCACTTACAGAAAGATTTCGGCTACATACATACATGATCATTGAAATGATGATTCTAATAAAGCTATCTATGTCTGGCTCTGGCATATGGTTGACAAGTTAATTCTTTAAATATAAATACATACATACATATAATACACCCAGACTCGAGGGGACCTAAAAAAATTACCGATATCTTGAAACGCCTGAAAAAAAATCTGCAATAATAGCTAAAAACATTCCTCCCCGGATTTCTAAACAAGTAGCTATGGAGAAATTTAAATTTTCCGTGTTTATAGGATATGCTAAAACTCACCAGGAAAAGTGTATAAAGCGAATTCAAACACACCGTGCCAATTTTGGAGGTACTTAACAAATATAGTAAATATAAGAGTGTCTTAATACAATCTTAGCGAATATTTAAATTAATATGAGTTGAAATACCTTATGCACGCTTAATGTAATATGTTTGCAGTCAAATTAAGAATAAAGTAGTATTAAGAGCAAGTATGACAACAGCTCAGAAAATTCAAGGATTGAACCTGATAAGTATTAGTATAGTATAGTATAAGTATTAAGACATCATTAGAGTAACCTTGATTTGAAAATCGAAATTATTTTATCCATTTTTTTCCTGCTAATTAAATTAAATTTATTAAAATTATCTAATTTTCATGACATCTTCCGACTTTAATATATTATAAAATTATACTAATATAAAATAATTTCGATACAAAATTTAACCATTAAAATGGAATTTCTATGCATAAAAAAAAGAAGGGTGTCCTATCACGTAATTTCGAAAACCTCGGGATGTAATTAGAAGAAAGTTGGCAAGTTTATAGTTAGTAGACGTGCGCTAAGAATTTTTCTCTCTCTCTTTTACGCAGACAAAGACGAGTTAAACAGCTAGGTGTCCATAATAATATGTTTCTTGTAGTGTAGTCGTCCGTGGGCGTCGGTAATCACTTATAATGCGATGTCTCTTTGTCATATATAAAAGTCTAATATAATAATGTACCCTTTGTCGAAAGCCTTTTTCCATTAACAAAACCCTTTCCCAAATGGCGCGCACATTTCGTTAATCACGTAACAACATCGGTTAGATACTCATTGAATCCTGTAATGTGTACTGGTTACAATGAAATTAAGCTGCGGACACATTGAGATATTTTACCAATATATACTAATATATAAAGCTGGAGAGTTTGTTTGTTTGTTTGCTAGCTAGTAAATCTATATAAAAGCAAAAGGTCGGCTGACACGGTAGCCTCCCGGTCATACAGATGTCATGGGCATGGGTGGTCACTTAAGTGCAGTTCACTTAAGTGACATCCTTGTAACATTAAGAAATATGTATGTAAATAAAATAATATAACAAACTAGCTAAAAGTTAAATCCTACGAGGATACAGAGGTTATATAATACTGTAATTAATTACGTATTAAAAAGTTAAAAAATATTTTTTTTTAATGTTTTAGGAACTTATACACGATACTATGAAAACGCAAGACGATAAGTATGACCGCAATTTTTTAGATATTTACTTGAGGAAATTAAAGGAAGAAAAAAGTGGTTCAGCTAAGCGAACTACATTCTCAGGTTCGTTTACTGTTCTATCTAATTAAAGTGTGAGAAATTAATTGAAAGAATGTGGCGTTGCTTTGATCATCGCTAATTTTTTTTTATACAACAAGGGGCAAACGAGCAGCCAGCACTCACCTA
Source organism: Charaxes varanes (assembly GCA_024363005.1). Lineage (NCBI taxonomy): Eukaryota > Metazoa > Arthropoda > Insecta > Lepidoptera > Nymphalidae > Charaxes > Charaxes varanes. Next base: position 1,113,929 of record JANCMC010021608.1, read on the forward strand.
AGTGACTACTGACTAATTTAAGTCACACGAAGTTTACGTTTTTTAACTACCCCCCCTGTTTTATTTGTTTTTTAAATTCATCTTTGTATGGCCCCCCCACCCCCTACTCAAGGTAAACGCTATTACGTTGTAACAAACTAGCTATATACGTTAATAACAAACTAGCTTATTTAATCCTACTCTTTTTACCTACTATAAGCCTCGTAGTCAAATTTCATTTTTGTACGTCACGCGGTTTTCGAGATTTGATAGGTAACTTTTCACTTTTGTATAAAGATAAACGAAACATAAAAAGTAAAAATCATCTACGGGCTCCTTTGATCGGAAAAACAGTTTTCCGTCATTGAGATAAGCAATTAATGTATAAGATATAGAGAGTCAATGCTATTGCTAAGTAGTTGAAACAAAAATAATTCGTCTCTCGCTGTTCGACGATCAACTAATGCATTACGGTTTTTCTATTTAAGATACTTGATAAATTTTTGCTGATTTTTTTCTAAAGTATCTATAATTTGTATCTGGACTCCGGATTGTACAGCCGCATTCCTAAATTGATCGCACTAACGGTTTCTCTTAAAGGATCTTAATGTTAAAGGTCCCTATACACAGGGGATTTTAGGATTTCATCGAGCGCGTCAGAACTATATAGGGAGAATCCTTGCACCTAATAAAGTACCAAATATGAACTATTAGTATAGGGGGGTTCTTTAGAACCCTTATAAGACTATTAAAAGCTCGGGCGCGTCAGATTAAGATAAAATAAGTTTATTACATGTAGATAAACTTATATTTTATATATCTAACGAATTCAGAGTGAAATAAGAAAATGGGAGAGTCACAAACTTTGAAAAAAACACGTCCGCTCCTCGCTTGTCAAATATTGCACGATTATTTTTTTTTTATTGTGAAGGAAATACTTTAAGGATTATGGACAAAATATAATTTAACCATTTTCTCAAGGCAATGTAGCTAAAATCGATCCCTCCCCTAGTATTAAGGGTAAAATTGCGCAGATTCTATTCGCGGATTTATGCAAAGTAATTTAATTTTCAAAGTGTGGTTGGGGTATTGTCAAATGAAATCAAATTTCTTTATTACAGATTTAGGTTAGTACAGAAGATCTTAAAGCTGAAAATTACCGCCAAATTCCGCTTTTACCGTGCAATAATTATCTTAGTATTATTTAAAATTACGAATACATAATATCAGGGAAAGCAGATATTAATTTGACAGTTATTTATAATAAAATTATATATAAATAAAAGTTAAATTAACATGAATAAAAAAAAAGAAAAAAGTTTGAGTAAAACTCTAAATTAACATTTTAAATTGTCACTACATTCATAATAACACTAAAAATTTCAATGCATGATAAATGTAAAATACTTTCGATAAATTACATTAATAAAATTGAAGCATTTCTGTCCTATTATGTCATGTCGTGAGGATGACCATCTCATCCAAATGGCTCTAGCATTACCCGAAAGGACAAAGGGTAGACGGCAACCACCAGCCACATATTGGGAAAATATGAGAAGAGAGATTCAGAGAGTGAACCTGAATGCATAGACGAGCCAGATAAACTGAGAATTTATTGTGTATTTTTAGTTTTTAAAAAAGGGTTTGTAGCTGTCAATGCTTCTTAGATGAAATATGGCTTTTAAAAATTTCTTTTGAACTATAAAAGCTGCCCGCACCCACTCGTAACTTTTAAGGTTAGTTGGTCTTATATTAGGTAATACCAAAGAAGTATACCTATAATTATTTATTTAAAAAAAACCTGCCTATTATAGATCTCCGCAGAATACAGTAGCATGTAGATATATCGTGCCAGTGTTAGAGCCAACCGCGCCCACTAGATGATAAAATTATATCTTGCGCAACTATAAATTAATTCGGATTAATGAACGCTTCAACTCTTAATCAGTTTTGATTAAATGTCTCGAATTAACAGTTAAGCGTTGTATGGTTTAAACGTTTTTCTTAGTATCAGATCAATAATGAATTTAGCCACTTGATACGTTTCGGCCTGAACACTATAAAGAGTCATTATAATAATGATGTATGTACATACAAGAGGAACGGAGTTGCGATTTGCATTTTTGATCTTTTTCTTAATCGCTTCCTCACTGCTGAGGATCGTGGCTCTAGAGTTTTTGGGTAAGTTGCCTCCATCGGTCACGTTTCGTCGCTTGATGGAATGCGGCGCTGACAGGAGTTCTAGGTGTTCAGAAATTTGGTCCGACCACCTTTTGGGACTTTGGCCTCTGGGCCTTTTGCCGTCCATTTTTTTTCTTTGCGTTTTTGATAGTCGATTGAGAATATTCATAAATTTTTTAAACCATATTAGGAATATTTTAAGGTATAATTTATCTCATCTGGCGTCCCTCCTTTATCACTATACCGGTTAAGATTTTTTTTTAAACTTGTATTAAGAGTGACCACAAAGATAGGCCAACAGGCTCGGGGTTTGAACAGAGCGCCTTACTTCTAAGGGGTCATCTGCAAATAGTAAATTACGTCACACTAATTTTACGATTATTAACACCCCCCTGCTCCCGTCCTTGTTTCAGGTCACATTATCGAAACCCCCTCACCCTTGTTGTGACATCACGTATCTTTCAATTTTATGCATTGTATGAAAAATAATTAAAAGAAAACGGTTGTAGCAAAATATTTTTTATTAATGTTGTTAAGAGAAATAATTAGCTAAATTATTTAATTAATTAAATAATTTGTCACACAATATCACATTTTGGGTGATACCCTTTCCCCTTCAACGTGTGACGTAATTTATGGCTGGCCCCTAATGCATAAAGGTTTTTTTTTTAATGTTTGGATTTAGAAATTTTCTACATTTCATAATTATTATGTATCTATTACGTACTAGCTGAATAGCTAGTTTCAGCACGTTTAATAACAATTTACTGACAAAATACAATTGTGTAACTTGTTTTATCTTACCTGTCTGTTCTTTATTTATTGGTAGGTTTTACCAAAGGTTTGCAATCGAAGAGAACGGGATATTGTTGCCTCACAATAAAAGAAAGGGAATTCGCAATAATTGTGGTTTAGGTTATAGCTTTATCAAATTGGCGATTTATATCTTACCTGTCTGTACTTTATTTATTGGTAGGTTTTACCAAAGGTTTGCAATCGAAGAGAACGGGATATTGTTGCCTAACAATAAAAAAAGGGAATTCGCAATAATTGTGGTTCAGGTATAGCTTTATCAAATTGGCGATTTATATCTTACCTGTCTGTATTTTATTTATTGGTAGGTTTTACCAAGGGTTTGCAATCGAAAAGAAGGGGATATTGTTGCCTCACGATAAAAGAAAGGGAATTCGCAGTAATGGTGGTTTAGGTTATAGCTTTATCAAATTGGCGATTTATATAGTCTGCACTTTATATATTAGTAGGTTTTGCAATCGAAGAGAACTGGATTTTATTGCTTAACAATAAAAGAAAGGGAACTCGCAATAATTGTAGGTTTGGATATAGCTTTATCAAATGGGCTATTTTATGACATATTTATTGGAACGAAGCTTTTATCACGCGTTTAATGGATAGAAGTTATAAGGGAAAAAGATTACGACTGAAACTTAATAGTATGTATTAAATCGACGTGAGGAGGTCTTAGCTAAATCAGTGACCGGCATTTGAGTCGATCGCTAGGTTAAGCAATTCTTACCGGAGCCGGGTGATGGATGGGTGACCCATTCTAACACTAGTTTTCAAATATTCGACCTCATATGTGTTTCGCAAGGCCAATAAAACATAGGAGCCCGACTAATGTCATTAAGTGATATTTAGTCCTGAGTGATATTGATCGGATTCTTTTGTTTTACAACAATAATAATAAAACCAGCAACAACAATCAACAATAATTTCTACTCTGTGGGGATTCCGGGGATGACATCAGATGGCAGTCGGTCATCTTGATTCGCCGCACAAGCCACATCCTCTGCACAAGACAAAATTAGACCGGGATAAGACTAGATAGAAGAAGGTAAACATAAAGTATGTTCAAAAGAAAAATTATTTAAGGTCACGTGTTATCTTTATTATGTTATGTTTTTAACTAGTATGTGCGATATCGGTTTTTTATGTCTCATCTGATATTTCTATGTTATAGTGTTTCATGTAGATAACCTTTCAACAATAATAAAGAGAATTCGTGTTTGGGAACACAATATTTTTAAATATTCTCAATATGCTTTTCTAAATAAATTAATTGAGATATATGAGGAGACTAGCTGTGCCCCACGACTTTGTCCGCGTGTGCCACTCTTATCGCTTAGAAGTTTAAGAATAGTTTTTGGATGAGGATTAACATTATGTTTATAAAAAGACCTTCACAAATAATGCATTATTTTAGAACAAATTTGATTAGCATAAAAATGGTCATACTGAGCCTACCTTAAAAGATAGACATATACTATCGCAGACTTTTAATTAGAACTTTTAAAGGGGAACAATTTTGTCATACATGATTTTTGCGAAACTTTAATAATTTACGAAACCGATTGAATATAACGTAATGGCAATAACAGATATGCGGCACTAGCAAAGTTCGAGTAAAATCGTTTATGAATCGGAAATGGATTATCAAAAACCCGGCAATGCATTTCATTCATTAATTCTAATTATTCACTTGCATCAAAAACTGAATCACAATTATTTTAATTTATTTATAAGATTATATAGATTTATTTATTCTGTTGTTATACTAAATGCTTAGGACTTCTGCTGCTAAATTTTTTTTTTTTTTCATTTGTTAACTAAAAAATTAAAAAACTGTGGAATATTTACTTTTACATGTTTAGATATACGTTAAATTAAGATTGTACTTTCATTATCCTTGCTAAAATATACAAATGAGGTTATTGTTGGGAATTGGCAATACCAATGTATACACATTTGATCTCTTCTTCCATTGGGAAGTGTAAGTAAGTGGAGTATAACCAATCCAGACCATAAATAACAGAATCAAAAATAATTAAACACTATTACAAAATTATTAGAAAAATTAGCATTTTTAAGACCAAATATAGTAATAGCCAAATATATTACTAGCCTGCAAACACTAATTCTAGGGTAAACTAGCAGGCGGCATTCACATAAGTGACTACCGCCGCCCATGGATAAACGCAATACCAGAGGGACCGCAGATGCGTTGCCGGCCTTTAAGGAATGAGTATGCTCTTTTCTTGAAGGTCCCTAAGACTAGAAGTTTCTCGTGACTTCGTCCGCGTAAATAAAACACGCGACAGCCCTTCTTAATCTGGCCGTATCAAACCATTTGGCATCGTTGTTTTCTGCGTCCTGTTGTTTTCGAGATTTCCTATTAGGTGACATTTTGCTTTTATAATGTATGCATAGTCGACCAAGAAATTGGTTTGTCAAAATTCGTTATAAAGAGGTGAAAGAATAGTTTTACGAACAAAAGCGTGTCGAAACATACGACAATTAATTAGAGGTAGCGCCACGCTTGTAGCCGAATTGGTCCGGCGCGTCCGGGTACCAGTACCTCTTTCTCACATGGCAGAACTTGCAGTAGAAGTGTCCGAAGGGCCAGTCCGAGTACAGCATATACGTGAAGTTGAAGGTAACATTCAGAGTTGACACCATCGCATCAGCAACGGATAGATTTACTGCGGAATAAAGTATTGTTAATATACTTACTACTAACAAAACAGTTATTTTTTTTCTTCAGTCTCCTTAAATTTCTATTCACTTTTGGAAAGTGCCTATTACCAGATACGTACTAAATTAACTGAATCAATAAATATTATCGGCCATCAAAAAGACTTTAAACTTTTATATAACATTTAGACACACAAATATTTTTTAAAGTCCATAGTTTTCATACAATATTATGCAATTACATAAAGATATATAGACAGAAGCTTTATTTATAACTTAATTTCTAAGGAATGTTACAAGCTATCTAAAACCTCATTGCGTAGAATGATTTGACTAAAACGAAATGATTTGAATAAAAAGAACAAGAGCGACCTAATCTTTGATTCGCCAATTATTATAAATGGACGGTTTTATTAAAAATAGAAAACATAACGTCACTCCGATTTCCCAAATTAATTAGGTACACGCTTTGTTCGACTATTTTTAACGACAAAATGGGGACGAAAGAAAAAAAAGAAGAGATACCAAGATATATCATGTTTTATAGGAAAATCACGCATATACCTGATGGTAAGTGATGCTATATGCATAGAGATAGTAGAGGTCTGTAGGGAAGAGCATTAACAGCTTCAGTGGAGTGAAAAGATCCGAAGCAAATGCTTGGAAGGTTTTTCTCTATTACCTGCACCGCTTTATATATGCTAATATATAAAGCTGAAGAATTATTTGTTTGTTTGCTTGCTTAAACGCGCTAATCTAAGGAACTACTGGTTTGATTTGAAAAATTCTTTCAGTATTAGATAGCCCATTTATCGAGGAAGGCTATAGGCTATATATCATCACGCTATAATTTTACGCGCACGAAGTCGCGGATAAAAACTAGTTTTGTATATACAGCTTTAAATAGCATTCCCCCGCAACTCTTTGATAAATGGGCTTTCTAAGACTGAAAGAATTTTTCAAATCGGATCAATAAGTTCCTGAGATTAGTGCGTTCAAACAAACAAAAAATTCTTCAGCTTTATATATTAGCAGGGGCAAAGGGGCAGGTAGTTCCCCTGATAACCGACAGTCATGAAGAAATGTACTCCTGAAAACTCGCAAGTACGTTGCTGGCCTTTGAGTAGTGTGCAAATGGCCTTCCTTTGAAAGTCCAAAAGTCGCATGGGTTCAGTAAACTGGCAACTAATTCCACAGAGGCAATGTGTGCTGTTCAAGGTAGGAAATTCTTGGCAAATCAGACAATTTTGTATTTTTGTATTAAACAGATGCATATATCTTAAATTCATACTTTAGCCCTAATTCGCACAAGAGTTAAAAAACGTTGTGATAAATACCAGCTTTGGCGCTTTTTTAACGTCAACGATGCATATATTATAGCGTATATGTATGTATATATAACGTTGAAAATAGAAAATTCCTCGACAAAAAAGCGTCCATTCATTCCTTATAAAGTTTTTCTTATTCTTATATTTTTTATAGCTGGAAGAAATGTTCCCAGCGTACAAAAACTGCGTGTATAGAGTGCGGGAACCGACTTCAGCGGAGGTCATCAGCTTCTTGAAGCCCGTCCTGACTGAATTGCCTTTAGATCCGCCGATCATTGAGAACAATGAACCACCGCCTCCGTTGCCCAGAGGTAAAGTATTTGAAATATAAAACATTAAAAAAATACCCTCAAAAATGACTCGTAAGTTATACTTGTTGTATGTATGTGTTGTACTGTATTACGTATTAGATTTAAATTAAATATTGCAGTTAATACTTTATCGCATTAATTAGGTCGTAACTATCGGACTCGGCAGACGTTGCCCTGCCCGATCGTTGGTTTACTGTTTCTTTGGAAATTGAATATCAAAATATAGCGCCATCTATTGGTCGCTTGCTACACTAACCGCCGCCATACTTATATAAAATAGTCCCGAATTTTAGATCTCATATATTTTTTAATAAAGGTTGGCTGGAAGAGATTCCTTTATGGAATAAGCCCGCCTTTGTACACATTTTAATTAAGTTATATTTTTGTATTAGTTTAATTTGTGTATTTTACATGTTTTATGTGTACAATAAAGAAATCAATCAATCAATCAATCAACATATTCATTTATTTTTGCCTCACTGTCTAGAATTACAAATACTAGAGTTATAGAGAAGATAGGTGCACCTTTCATTTGAAATGACACTACTACTAGAATTTCAAGACTCCTTTTCAAAATTTTATGGTTTTAATTTTTTTTGTTATCCCATTAATTGGTATCACAGTGTTCCGTAAATACAGGAAATGTATTTTATTTTCAAGAAGTAATATAAATTTTCTTAGAAGAGATACTATAGGGCTTACTTACTTCTGATCAGTGGTCGGCATTTGAGTCGATTGCTAGGTTAAGTAACTCTTGCTGCGACCGGCTGGTAAATGGATGACCCATTCTAACACTGGTTTATATTCGATATCCGACCTCCTCCAGGTATTATAATCCATAGTGTATAAACATACTATGAAGGTATTAACATACTCAAGCTTTCCCTTCTACAAAGTGCACCCGCTCTGAATCTATTAGCCTGAACTTTGCTTTGAGCTAACCGTATACTAGCACAGTTTTGATACCTGTCAGGTGCAATATGTATAAGGCTAGATTGCAAAATACGAAACATAGAGTCAATTTCACCTATTGTCTACATATCTTGTCCTGACTAGAGTCCGCCTTCAAGTATGTTTTGAATTATGTATTTAATAACAGGTTACCATCAAAATTGGATCAGAAAAATTTTAAAAAATGGCGAAAGTGTGTCAAGACACACTTATAAAAGGGTTCCATATTTGATACACTAAAAACGTATTTGTTAAATAACTTCCGATTTTGTCCTTGTTGTCCGATTTCATTCAAAATAATTTTCCTAGTGAGTTTTTAGCATGTTCTATCAACATCGAAAATTTTAAGTCTATACGTGTAATAGTTTGGAAATGCTAGTGGAGGGACGCATATTTTATACCTTCTGTAATTTAAACGACTTTTGCTTTATTATGACGTCTTCTGAGAGACTTCTAAATCATAATCATCTAGCTGCAGCATAAATTTCTTTGCTTTAAGCACAATTTAATTGTGGTCTCCCAGATTTAGGGGTAGTTATTGACAGTACGGTACCGTTAGTAGAGTGCAAAAGATCAAAAGCATATTATCATATATAAAACATATATTACACGTTTTGATTCACTTTTCAAATGTACTAGTATTAGAAATGCGACATAAATGGCCATATCTCTTGATTGCGTATATTTATAGGGTTGATTTTTACGCAGCTTGAAAGGATCACAGAACTCTTTAAAGGCCGTCAACGCATCTGTAAATCTTTACTTATTTGGTTATAATTTCAACTTTAAACCTGCACGCGTTCCTAATGGGTCTTGATGGAACAGAAAGACATAAACAAACAGGCACTGTTGCTACAACAAATTTACAGTTTTCAGTTTTTTTCCTTAACTTGTGCTACTGATCATTTTCTATAAACAAATTTACAAGCAATAAATATTCCTAGTAAAATCGGTTTATAATAATTAGTGGTGTATGCTTAATATCCTAAAATAATTCAACGTATTGTCTAAAACAGTGTTTCTTCAATCTGTGGCTCGCAACGATTAGGGGTCGCAAAGTATGACTTTGGGGATCCTCGGCCAAAGGAAAAATGCAACTAAGCAAATACTATATAGAGAAAATTATAAAAGTTCAAAATTTACATATAAAATATAAACATAAATTACTTGTCTTTCGAATTGCCACAGTTTGGCTACCGGAGTTGATAGATTTTTCTAAATGTATAAAAAAAATAAAATTTTGTTTATAGCTTTAAATAACCATATAGTACGCAAATCTAAAGATTTCAATTTCGACCACAAAGGTCGAAATTGGATCAGGCGACGATTTCTAGTAGATACAGGGTGGGCCAGAAAGAATTGCGAATTTGAAAAAAATATAATAAAAAAACTAAATACAGTTCACATACAATTAGGTACAAAGACTTAAAATTAAAAATTGTTCAAAACTAAATATTATAAACGTAAAAAGAAAAATTCTCTTTAAATGTTTTGTAAGGATTATCAGAATAAAGTGTATGTTTAGGAATATATGTCAAAGAAACTGGAAGTGTTTCGATTTTTAAGTATATATTATTTTTAAGTATATATTCACAAATATAACAGCAACCCTAGTTTTGAATGTAGGACACTATACATCGCAATATAATTCGGAATGGTTTTACTTACTGGCGAGACACACTGCCGCCTTGCCGCCTTACTGTGGATTTGGCCGTACGCAGCCAAATTTTTTATAAGCCGCGTGGGATTTCACTCAGATTTTATATTAGGGCATGAAAGTAGATATTAACCCGCAAAAATTTATGTGAAACCCGCGTTTAATATATTATTAAGCATGGGTTTGTATATATATTTTATTATATATATATATTGTATTCATATATTTTTCAAACAGGAATGCTGCATCAACGTCAGTGCTGTCATGTCATGATGGTATTGTTGTCGTCATTAGTTTGGTTTGTAAGATATCTCGGTGGCTCAAGCCCTTTTTCAAAGGCTGGCAACGCATCTGCGAGGGTCGTCCGTTGGAGTCGGTATTCACTTAAGTGATGAGCTGTCAACTCGTTTGCCCCTTGTAATATAAAAAAACTTTATAATATAACTTCATTGGAAATAAATATTGCCACGTCAGGTTGTTATTGTAATGCGGGAGCCAGACATAGCTCAGTGTTTGTAAACTTTTATTCTTGAAGTCTACAAAGTTCTATAAAACTTTGTGCAGTTACAGAAAGTCGCCACACTACATGATCATTGAATTGAAGGTATGTCTGGCTCCGGCATAAAAATATAGTACTGGAAATAAATAGTTTAGTTATATGAAACATATTTGACACATACATTGACAAATACAATTAACAATATATTTGTCTTCGAATGTATAAGAAGAAGAAGAAATGAGATATTTTGACAATTCAGGCAAGCCTGCTTCACAGCCAGAACTTTATAAGCAATGCAATAACTACTTATTGTTATGACTACTCATGTATATAATAAACTAGTTGCTACCCGCGACTCCTTCCGCTTAAAATTAAATGATTTTTAAGGACGATGATATATAGTCTATAACCTTCCTCAATAAATGG